>JANRGW010034639.1:0-21273 GCA_024733675.1 Psilopsiagon aymara
GGGGGGGGGGGGGGGGGGGGGGGGGGGAGGAGATGTGTGTGTGAGCAGCAGCGCCCCAGCGCCGTGCTGGGGAAGCCAGCAGTGGCTGCCCCATGCGGGGTGGTCAGGGCAGGAGCCGGTGCCTCTGCTGGTGTCTGTTCTGGGTTAGGGTTAGGGTTTAGGGTAGGACCTGGTGCCTCTGCTGGTGTCTGTTCTGTCCTCTGAGCACGGCTGTGGGCTGTGGTTGCAGGCACTGTCGTGGCTCTGGCTTGCTGGCAGCTGTAGGTATGTGGAGTATCGAATATCCAGGTTTGGGGATGGATTGTGAGCGTTGGGATTCTAACGACGTGTCTGGTTCTGGGGCAGTAGCACAAGAGGGATGTGGAGCTGTTGGAGCAAGGCCAGAGGAGGCCGTGAACGTGCCCCAGGGTACTGGAACGGCTCTGCTCTGGAGCCAGGCTGAAAGAGCGGGGCTGGGTCAGCCTGGAGAAGAGAAGGCTCCTTAAGGAGAGACCTTAGAGCAGCTCCAGTGCCTAAAGGGGCTGCAGCAAAGGTGGAGAGGGGCTTGGGAAAAGACCCTGGAAGGACAGGACCCTGAAAGGGGAATGGCTTTAACCTGCCAGAGGAGAGACTGAGATGAGCTCTTAGGCAGAAGCTCTTCCCTGGGGACACTGGGATGGGTTGAATGGAGAAGGTTTGGGTGCTCCATCCCTGGCAGTGTTCAAGGCCAGGTTGGAGCAAGCTGCTCTAGTGGAAGGTGCCCCTGCCTGTGGCAGGGGGCTGGAACTGAATGTACTCTAAGGTTCCTTCCAACCCAAACCATTCTGGGATTCTCCTGGTGTCTCGAAGCTATCCAGCAAGGATTCCTCTCAACCCACTGAATTCCAGGCTCTGGGATGTGCTTTATGAAGTGTCTCTTGCTTGTGTTTCAGGAACCTTGCCCTAAGAAAGCCACATTGGCTAAAGTTGTGCCAACCCCAAATAATGGCTCGGTGGAACTGGTGCCACTGCACAGAGACCAGGTGAGGATGTGCTGAGTGCAGGAGCTGCTGCACTGTGCTGTCAGCTGCAGCTCTAGGAGCTTCTTGGTCAAAAATCAGCTGAGTGGGGTGTGAAGGGTTCCACAGTGTTCCCTAGTGCATGGGCCATAAGCAGACTCATACAATCAGGAGAGGTTTCAGGGATTGGGGTGTCTTCCCTTCATCAGGTTCTGCGTGGAGTGAAGCCTTTGGTGTTTGTTCACTTGGGTTTCTTCCCCCCTCTGTCTCTGCAGGGTGAGGATGGGCAGGAGGCTCTTTCCTTTGAATTCCAAAAAATCAAGTACTCCTATGAGCTGGATGGCAAGAAGCAGTTTCTCCCTGTAGCTTTCCCCGTGGAACATCCCCTTTGTTACTACCAGAATGCCCGAGGCTATCAGGAAGACAAAGATATCCGAGCAGCTGAGAAGAAATATGGTACAAACAAGTAAGTTTTCCAGGCATAAAGCTTTCCTTGCCGGGGTATCCCCATCAGGACCAACAGCCTTGAGCCACGGTGCTCCTGGGGTTTCAATTTCACTTCCTCCCAGCACTATCGGTTCCTTTAAGGGCATCAGCCCAAAGGGCTTCCTCAAGGGTGGGCTTGAGATGGAGATTCATTGCATCTCACTAAATCAAAGGCATTGAAAAGAGGGACATTCTGACTGTGATGGAGCCTGCGGGTGGTTTTTGGGCTGGATGTGGAACGTTGAGGTTCATAAGGATTCCATTCTTTCCCAGGGCTGAGATGGTGGTGCCGGAGTTCTTGGAGCTCTTTAAAGAAAGAGCTACCGCTCCCTTCTTCGTGTTCCAGGTAACAAGCCAGCTGTGAATGCTTTTCCCTGCTAGAAATGGGAGAATTCCTTAAAAGTCTTGGCTTGAGAGCTGTGAATCAGCTGGCAGCTTGCTAAAACCAGGAGCAGGTGCTATTCTTGCACTGTAACATTGATTGGCATTCAGAAAGTGCCTCCCCCTAATGACTTCCCGTGGTTCTTGGGGTTTGTGGCTTGCTGTAGTTAAGTGTGGTCCAAGTTAGCTCCAGAAAGAATTCCTGGATCTGGGAGGCTTTTGTATTTGCGGTGAGATGAGACCAACGTCAGTGTTGTGTCCTTCTGCAGGTGTTCTGCGTGGGCTTGTGGTGCTTGGATGAGTACTGGTATTACAGTGTGTTCACCCTCTCCATGTTGGTTGCATTTGAAGCTTCTCTGGTCCAGCAGCAGATGAGAAACATGTCAGAGATCCGGAAAATGGGCAACAAGCCATACATGATCCAGGTGATGGAAAGCACAGAGGATGGGCATGGAATTCTTGCTGTCTTTTAGCTGATTTGTTGTTCCTTTTCCCCTTCCTTTTCCTCTTACCCCTTTCTGAAGGGTGCAGAGCTCCTGAAAGTGCTTTTTTGTCCCTGCAGGTTTACAGGAACCGCAAGTGGCGCCCCATTTCCAGTGATGAGATCATCCCAGGGGATATTCTTTCCATTGGTAAGGATTTGCATGATGGTTGCAATCAAAAGCTGCTTTAAAATCGGGTTCTTTGTGGCATGGTACAGTGTGCAGCCTCACATTCCCAGAATCCCAGACTGGTTCACGTTGGAAGGGATCCCAAAGCTCATCCAGTTCCAACCCCCTTGCCACGGGCAGGGCTGTCTTCCACTAGAGCAGGTTGCTCCAAGCCCTTTAGGCACTGGAATCTGCTCTAAGGTCTCCTGGAGCTTTCTCTTTTCCAGGCTGAACTCAGCTTGTCTCCAGAGCAGAGCTGCTCCAGCCCTCACAGCATCTGCATGGCCCTCCTCCTCCTGTGACACAAGATCTTCCTGGAATGGGAAGAGGAATGGAAATCTCTCTCTTAATTGCTCTCCCTTTGAAGGCTGTATTACCCTGGAATGTGATCCCAAGCTTTGAAGCCTGAATGACAATGAGAACTTGGTGGTGTGCTTTAAACTTTGCTGGTCTTGCTAGAGATCTAATCCCTTTCCAGCCCTTTTGGCTGTCAGCATTGTGGAGTGGGTGCATGATGTGGGAGGTTGGAAGCTTTAGATCTCAGCTAAGCTGAAGCAGAGCCATGTCCTGCCAGACAACCCAGCAGACACGAGGCACTTCTGCCCTGGAGCTTCTTCTCAAGTTCTGATGTGTTCCTTCCAGGGCGCTCTCCTCATGAGAACCTGGTGCCATGTGATGTGCTGCTGCTCCGTGGGAGGTGCATTGTAGATGAAGCTATGCTGACAGGAGAATCTGTGCCACAGATGAAGGTCTGAGAGATGTCCTCTGTGCTCTTCACTTTGTGCAACCTGGAAAAGGGGAAAACATTCCAGCCACTGCAAAACTTGGGAGTGGGGATTCATATTTGTGTGTGAATGCTGCCCCAAGCTGCCTGCTGTGTTTGGTATCTGCTCCCTGGCAGTGATGAATGGTGTCTCGTAAATGAGAAACAGAAATGCCTGTTTTGTCTGGCACTGACTCCAGCCTTTGGGGCTGAACTCCTGGAGCATGGCATCACCTTCCCACACATTCCCTCGTCTGGATTCCTTCGGCTGGGTAGAGGTGGGAGGAGGAACAAGTGTAAAGCACTGCAAACCCCTACCTCTTACTTCTTTTTGTGCCAGTGGGTGACTTCAAGCTGAAGTCATGCTTGCAGAGCCTCCCTTGCTGAATTCAGGTGCCAGGGGTGAAGTAGTCTCCCAAACCCAGCATTTCCACAGATCCCAGGCTCTAAACCCAGCATCAGGAGCTGAATGGTTATGGTCTAGATTCAGTTCAGACCACCTTTAGTTGAAGTGAAGTTTATCTGATATAGGATAAAAACAGAAAAGGGTATTTGTAAGTGTAATGCTGTGATTCTGAGCCTGAACTTTGTCCTGCAGGAGCCTGTGGAGGATCTCAGCCCTGAGCACGTCTTGGACATGCAGACAGATGCTCGATTGCACATCATATTTGGGGGAACCAAAGTGGTGCAGCACATCCCACCCCAGAAAGCAAGCACGGGACTGAAATGTAGGTACCTGCACGCATTCCCTCTGCCAGGGTCTCCCCAGTTTATGTTAAGTGGCTTGATAAAACAAGTTCAGAAACCACCCGTGTCCTGAGCTGCATCCGTAGGTGAGCAGGTTATGGAGGTGATCTTGCCCCTCTGCTCTGCTCTCTTGAGACCCCACTTGGATGCTGCATCCAGTTCTGGTGTCCTCAACATAAGAAGGGCACGGAGCTGTTGGAGGAAGGCCAGAGGAGGCCACAAGGATGAGCAGGGGCTGGAGGAGATCCCACATGGGGCCAGACTGAGAACATTGGGGCTGTTCAGCCTGGGGAAGAGAAGCTGCGTGGAGACCTCAGAGCAGCTTTCAGTGTCTGAAGGGGGCTACAAGGATGCTGAAGCAGGACCTTCATCAGGGACTGCAGTGATGGGACATGGGAGAATGGGTTCAGACTGAAGCAGGGGAAGTTCAGGTTGGAGATAAGGAAGAAGCTCTTCCCTGGGAGGGTGCTGAGGCGCTGGCACAGGATGCCCGGAGAAACTGTGGCTGCCCCATCCCTGGCAGTGTTCAAGGCCAGGTTAGACACAGGGGCTTGGAGCAAGCTGCTCTAGTGGAAGGTGTCCCTGCCCATAGCAGGGGGTTGGAACTGTATGATCTTAGGGTCCTTTCCATCCCAAACCACTCCACAATTGTAACTTTTGGAGGGTGTCATTGAGTTGGTTTCCTTGACCCTGGCACTCGGGTTTCCCTTTGATTCTTAGACTGCTGTGATCTTCTCTTCAGCTGTGTCTGTTGTGAGAGGAGAGTGCAGCTTCATGTGTGTTGTGTCTGCAGTAAGCCTGTCCAAGCTTCACTCTGAGCTGACTCTCTTCATTCCTGTTGCAGCTGTGGATAACGGGTGTGTGGCATATGCTCTGAGGACCGGCTTCAACACATCTCAGGTAAGATGTGGACGTGCCTCCTCACCTTTGTCTTTGCCCATGATTCTGGTGGTGTCATTCAGTGCTTCCCTGTAAGGAAATCCTTAGGAAGTACAACAGTGGGGAAAACAGAACTCTGGGCATTGAAATGACTTGTTTGTATGGAAGAGGAAGGAATAAGGCTGGTCTCTTCTCTGTGTTAAATAAGTAGTCTGATGTTTGATGCAGAAGCCACAAGTTGGGATTCAGGGTCCCTGGCTGCACTATGTGTATGCTACAGCTCCTGGTTCTGTGAGGAGAGTGTTGGGCAAGGCCCCTTTGAGTGTGTTTGTAGAGATGGGAAGCTTGAAAATCAAAGGCTGCTTCAAAGAAATCATCAACTTAAAATGACTTAGCACTGAGTTTGGGGCTTCTGAACAGATTGATGATGGGTGACCTGGCTGCTGCTTGTTGAGAGGGTCATGGGAATGGGAATCATTTTCAGGCTCTGGCACCGAAACACCAGAGTGTGATTGCAAAATGGGGTTTCATGCATCTGTTTAACCAAGTACTGCATGCTGCAGAGGTGGCTTCTTGCACTGAAGGCTGTTCTTCTCAGGGGAAATTGCTCCGTACAATCCTCTTTGGGGTGAAGAGAGTGACAGCCAATAACTTAGAGACCTTCATTTTCATCCTGTTCCTGCTGGTCTTTGCCATTGCTGCTGCAGCATACGTCTGGATTGAAGGTGAGATTTCTTCTTGCCTCTTCCAGGTCTCTCCCCAGGACTTGTACCAAAGCTTGTGGGATACAATACAATAGCTGGGTTGGGCAGTGTAGGGGCCCACACTGCATTCTGGATGCTTTTCTTGCCCTCCCACAGCCCTTCCTAGGTAGGTGAGCTTCTTTGTGCTACTCACCTTAGCTCTGTGGGGCACACAGGCTGAGGATGAACAGGAATGCAGCCTTCCCATCTCATTCTGTAGGCACCAAGGATCCCAGCAGGAACCGCTACAAGCTCTTCCTGGAGTGTACCTTAATACTGACCTCAGTTGTTCCCCCTGAGCTTCCCATTGAGCTCTCTCTGGCTGTCAACACCTCCCTCATTGCCTTGGCCAAGCTGTGTAAGTACCAAACCTAAGCACAGGAGCAAAACTAGGGCTGTCTTGTGTCTGGAGCTGGGGGTGTTGGTGTGAAGCTGCTGGAGAGGCCTCAGTTTCTGCTCAGTGCCAGTGGGGGGGGTTTGGAGCTGAAGGATGTGAAGAGGTTTAAAACCCTCACATTGTGAAGTGGGATCTAAATCAGGTGCAGGAGAGAGCTGCTTGCTCCATAGTCCCACAGTTCTGCATTGAGTAGGTTCCTCTATGGAATAGGGACTGTTGGAATCCATCACTGCTATGACTTGGTGTCTGGTCTGGTTTCAGATGCCCCTGAGTGGGGAGTTTGAGGTCCATTAAGCCTGTCAGAGCACTGTGTTGATGCTCTGGCTTCATTAAGGTCACTAAGCATCCTGTCCTGGCTTTGTTGTAGCTGCTCTCTCACAGCATTTCCTCTCCTGTCTCCTAGATGTGTACTGCACGGAGCCTTTCCGCATCCCCTTTGCAGGCAAAGTCCAAGTTTGCTGCTTTGACAAGACTGGCACCTTGACCAGTGATCACCTTGTAGTGAGAGGGGTGGCTGGGCTCAGGTAGGTCCTGGGAGGGGGTTAGTGTATGGTTTGCTGTCCTCTGGGCTTCAGGAGCTCCTCGAAGTGTAATCTCATTCCAATGAGGAAGAGAAAGACAATCAGGGATTCAGAGAGGGGAGGAATTGGGTTGATCTGCAGGAGAGAGGGGTTGTTGGGCTCTGGCAAGGGCTGTGGGCTCAGACCTTGTGAGTTTAATGGTGGGGAGGGAATTCTTTGCATGGGGTTTTTATCCCATGTGATCTTCACTGCTTCTCCTTACGGTGGCATCCTGCCTTCTCATTCCACTGCCACAGTGAAGTGCACTTGAAGGCTGGATGCTGCAGCAGTGAGACATCCGAGTCCTTTGAGTCTTCAGCTACTTCAGTGTGTTAGTTCATGCCTCTCCTTCAAGTGTTCTGCTTGAATGGAGGACTGGCAGAAATGCTGGGCTTTGGCACTGGTGTAGGTGACTCAGTGCCAGGTTTCCTGCGGCTTTGATCTCCCTGTGAGGAGCTCCACTCTGTTAGAGCAGGACTTTTGGGGCTGGGAAAGATTCCAGGGTTTCTGTGAGGCGATGTGAATAGCTCTGTTAACCTGCTGTGTTTGTGCTGCAGGGATGGGAAGGAAGTGACACCAGTATCTGACATCCCTGTAGAAACCCACCGAGCCATCGCCACTTGTCACTCGCTGGTGCAGCTGGATGATGGGACACTGGTGGGTGATCCATTGGAGAAGGCAATGCTGATGGCTGTGGACTGGACACTGACCAAAGGTAAAACCTCCTTCCAGCTCTTCATGCAGACACCTGAGCCCTGGTTTTCCATAGGCTGTGGGTCGTGGTGGGGGAGGTGTTGATAACACTGGTTTTGTCAGTTCCGAGCATGTCATTAGCTAGGCTCTGGAGGTTTCCGGTGTCTCATGCCAGCTTTCTGCAAGGAGTGAATTCCATCTGCTGGGATCCCGGGAAGTGGCTTGGGGAGGTGGAAATCCTTGTGCTGCACACCTGAGGGACAGTGAGTGGTAGAAGCCTGCTTTCAGGACTGCAGAGAATACAGGAGGAGGATGCCATCAAATCAGGGCACGAGCAGCAGGGCTTGCAGGAGTGAAAGCACAGTGTGGGCTTCTGCATGGCCTGGGGCTTTCTCCAGAGGCTTCTTGCTCTGCTTGTATGCCTTTCCCACACACAGGTAGAAACCTTCCAGCAGCGTTGTGCACGCATCCCACTGCAACCCATGTTGTTGGGGGGTTTGCTTCTGGATATTGACCTGTAATGATGATATCAGGGACTATAGTGATGGGACAAGAGGTTTCAACTGATGTATGTTAGAAATGCACCTCCAGCCTGCTCTGTTCCTACCAAGGCACACAGGTCTTTGGAGCCTTTGTGTCCCTTCCTTGTTGGCACAAGTATTTCCAGCTCTGGGGGCTTGTAGCTAAAGAGAGGACGTTTGTATGATGTGGGTGACTTAAGGGAGAGCCAAAGGGAGGGACGTTGCTTTCCATAGTGAGAAACCTTTCAGGATTTCCTGATCTCTTTGTTTCCAGATGAGAAAGTTTTCTCCAGGAGTATTAAAACTCAGGGACTGAAAATTCACCAGCGCTTTCATTTTGCCAGTGCCCTGAAGAGAATGTCTGTGCTGGCGTCCTATGAGAAGATCGGCTCCACTGAGCTCTGTTACATTGCAGCTGTGAAAGGGGCCCCTGAGACGCTGCATGCAATGGTGAGAGCATCTCTCTAGGAGAGGATTGAGCTTCTCTAGCAGCTTCCAGCATCTGAGGATGCTGGAGAGGGACCTTCATCAGGGACTGGAGCCATAGGACAAGGGGTGATGGGTTTAAACTGAAACAGGGAAGTTCAGGTTGGAGATAAGGAAGTTCTGCCCTGTGGGGGTGGTGGGACACTAGCACAGGGTGCCCGGAGAAGTGGTGGATGCTCCATCCCTGGCAGTGTTCAAGACAGAGCCTTGGGTGCCGTGGGCTGGGGTGAGGTGTCCCTGCTCATGGCAGGGGGTTGGAACTGGATGATCTTAAGGGCCTTTCCAACCCAACCCATACCATGGTTCTAGGTGCTTGTCACTTTAGTCCTCTGCCAAGTCTGGAACCTGAATGCCAGGGATTTCATCTTATAGAACAGCTCAGTGCCTGGAAAGAGCCTCCCCTGGGGAGTTTCAGTCTAATCCCAGTGAGATCTAATAGCTCACTTTATGTATTACTAGCTCTGTTCATTGCTGGGAGCAGATTGGGGGTGTGTGTGTCTCCTTTTCTGCCCTTGCTGGGGAGGGACCCTCTTAAAGGTGCCTCTTTGCCCCTGGCTGCAGATTGAGTGTGAAATGCTGAAATATGCAGCTGAATTGTGTTTGCAACTGCATTAATGTGATGGTTTCTCCCCCCCCACCCCAGTTGTCTCAGTGCCCAAGCAACTACCATGCTGTCCACACAGAAATCTCACATGAGGGGGCAAGAGTGCTGGCCCTTGGCTACAAGGAACTGGGGCACCTCACTCACCAGCAGGTATTTGGGCCTTGAAATGGAGCTCTTGCTAAAGGGAACAGATTTGGTGTGAGCAGGGATGGGGAAGGGGGGGTCTCTTTTATGATGTGCTTGCCCACAGCTGCAGTGTTGGGTTTACAATGTGGGTCTTGTGGGAAGGTTGTGCTCCCAGCTTGGAATTCCTTTGTTATTGATGGAGGGAGGGATTCTCCCTGTCTGCTGTGCTTTGGTGGGACCCCTCCCTGCAATTGCAGCAACACAAGAGGGATGTGGAGCTGTTGGAGCAAATCCAAAGGGGTCCATGAAGATGCTCAAAGGTCCCTTCCAACCCAAACCATGCTGTGATTCCATGATCTCAGAGCACTCGTGTTTCTAGTGCTGCTTTGCTGTCAGGGAAGCACCCATTGGAAAGCAGGAATGCAGCAGGAAACACTCAGCTCCCTGCTTTGCTTTGGCAGGTACGAGAGATGAAGCGTGAAGCTCTGGAATGTGATCTGAGGTTTGTGGGATTCATTGTGGTTTCCTGTCCTCTCAAAGCTGACTCCAAATCTGTCATCAGGGAGATCCAGAATGCATCACACCACGTAAGTGGCGGCAGCGTTCCAGCCTTACCCATAGCCACGGTGATGGGGAGGGGGAATTTCTGCATGGGAGCCTCTGCAGAACAAAGCAAAGGCTTGTCCGTGGCCTTTCTGCAGGGTGCTGCGCAGAGCTGCCTCTCATAGGGATTGTCACTGCTGTCCAGAAGCATTTCCAATGGGAAGGAGCTGTGTCTTGAAGTCCCTTTTGCCTGCCCAGAGCTGACTCTTGGCTCCTGGTGCTTTCCCCTCAGGTAGTGATGATAACAGGAGACAACCCCCTCACTGCCTGCCACGTGGCCCGGGAGCTGCACTTCCTGCAGAAGGAGCACACCCTCATCCTGCAGCCTCCTGGGAGCAAAGGTAAGGAGCCCATGCAGCAAACTGCTTTCCTGGGGAGGACAAGAGCCAAAGCAGTGCCAGGGCATTGGAGCTGTTAGCACTGCTGCTTGATGCTATAGTGGGAGGCACTCACTTTCCAGAAGCCTAAATAACCCTGTGTCCTTTGCGCTGCTCTTCTCTGGCTTGGAGTGCTGAGCAAGCTGCATACATCCCTCTGCCAGCTCCCAAACCAAGCCATTGGAGCACAAAACAACCAAAGGAAGAGCAGCTTAAAGCCCTCCTTGCTGGGCAGGCTCAGAGGCCATCCAGCAAAGCTGAGAGCTTTGTCACTGCAGGGAAACAGGAGTCCGTGTCCCTTGATGGGGCTGCACACCAGGATCAGTGTAGGGAGCATTTCTCACAGCCAGGTACCTCAAGGCTGCTCATGCCAAGCTTGTCCTTCTCTTTTCAGGCTCTAGCTGGCAGTGGCGATCCATTGATGGAGCTGTCTTGCTCCCCATCTTCCCAATGTCTTTGCAAGAGCTGACTCAACGATACGACCTGTGTGTAACTGGGGAAGGTCTCTCTCATCTGCAGTCTGTGAACAGGCAGCAGCTGCTGAAGCTCATCCCTCACATCCAGGTGTTTGCCAGAGTGGTGCCAAAGCAGAAGGTGAGAGGTTTAGGACGGTTCTTAGCAGGGAACCATGTAAATCATAGAATCAGGGAATGAGCTGGGTTGGTAGTACCTCAAAGCTCATCCAGCTCCAACCCCTGCCATTGGCAGGGACACCTTCCACTGGAGCAGCTGGCTTCAAGCCTGACCTTGAACACAAGCACCACCTCTGCTGATCCTCAAGCCAGCAAGAGCCAGAGCTCAGCAGATACCCTGTTGTTATCCTAAAGAGCTCTGAACCCACTGGCCAGCTGTAGCTCTGCATTCCTGAATCACAACCTGCACATGGAGCCTTTAGAACCCAGCTGAGGGTATCCCATTGCTGCAGAACCCAAGCACTCACAACCCAGCCCAGAGAGCAGCACATGAGCACATGCAGGTGCCAGCTCTTACTGTGACTTCCTATGTGCAGGAGTTTGTGATCACTGCTCTGAAGAGCCTGGGCTATGTCACGCTGATGTGTGGGGATGGCACCAACGACGTTGGAGCTCTGAAACATGCAGATGTGGGTGAGTGTGAGAGGAAGACTTGGCAAGCACAGAACCTGTCTCTGCTTCCTTCCTCTGGTGTTTTGAGGCTGGAATCAATCTGAGCAACAACAGAAATCAGTGTCAGGCAGGATCTGTGTGCTGGTGGGGTACCCACTGTGTGCACCAGTAGGAATTCACTGCACACACCTTGGCCTGGAAGAAAGACTCTGCCTATTCTTCCCCCCCCCCTCCTCAAGCTTCACTTCAAGTGTAACTCCTTGCACCCTGCCCACTTAAAGCCAGTTGGGATTCCTACTGTGGGCAGTGCTCTTTTGGAGTAGGGATTGCAGAGCTCTTCCCCTGAAGCTGTCTTTGTGCTCCTACAGGAGTGGCCCTGCTGGGAAATGCTCCTGAGAAGCTGCCTGAGCGGAGGAAGAGAGCTCGGGATGGACCTGGCGATGGGAAGGCTGCTCTGCCAGCAATGGGCAGTGGGACAGTGAAACCCACCTCCCGCGGGGCCAAGCACAGAGTCATGTCCCAAAGAGAGGAGCAGCTGGCCATGCAGAGGGTTGGTAACGACATGCTTCAAAGCCCTTGAATGTATCCTTGCGCTTGTTCCTGCTCTGATTTAGTGCTAATCGTGGAAATGGGAGGATGTACTGGGACAAGACCAGCTTTCCTGTGCTTGCACCCACCCAGACCCCCCCGTGCTCTAGGCTGCATCCCCACAGCGTGAGCAGCAAACATGGAGGGGATTCTCCCTCTCTGCTTTGCTTGCAGAATGTCCCTTGGAAAGCAGCAAGTGGTGGACTTTAACCTGCCAGAGGGGAGATTGAGATAGATCTTAGGCAGAAGCTCTTCCCTCTGAGGGTGGTGGGCGCAGAGCACAGCCCCCTCCTGGCTCCATCCTCCTGTCAGGCAATTGTAGGGAGCGATGAGGTCCCCCCTGAGCCTTCTCCATCTGAACCCCCCCCAGGTCCCTCAACCATTCCCTATCACTGTTGTGCTCCAGGCCCTGCACCAGCCCCATTGCCCTTCTCTGGGCAATGCCACAAGCATGAAGGCTTCACAGCCTTGCCTTAGAACAGGGCTGTGGGAGAGGCAGCCCAGGATCACTGTGGAGCCAGGTTGTGGGAATGAGCCATGTGCCTTTGTCCCTTTCTCTTCCTGGGCTGCAGGAGCGGATCAGTCAGGTCCTGAAGGATCTGGAAGAGGAGCGTGTGCCCGTAGTGAAGCTGGGTGATGCCAGCATCGCAGCCCCCTTCACCTCCAAGCTCTCTTCCATTCAATGTAGTAAGTGTATGGTGGGACCTGGGACTTGGTGCCCAACGTAAGAAGCAAAGCCAGGAGGGTGTGGGGTTGGGGAGAAACCCCCCTGGTCCCATGGCCTGTGTGTGGAGCCGCCCTGCAGGGGTTCCTCACACAGTGAGGGGTTCTCTTGTCCCTGTGCTGCTTCAGAAAGGGAGAGGACTGAGGGACGGAGCCCCAGGACCTGCTGTGTTTCCAAACACTGCTTCCTCTTGCTCCTCAGTCTGCCACGTGATCAAGCAAGGTCGTTGCACGCTAGTGACAACGCTCCAAATGTTCAAGATCCTTGCCCTGAACGCCCTGATCCTTGCTTACAGCCAGAGCGTCCTCTACTTGGAAGGGGTGAAGTTCAGTGACTTTCAGGCCACTCTGCAGGGTCTGCTGCTGGCTGGCTGCTTCCTCTTCATTTCCAGGTCGAAGGTAAGGGGAGGGTGTTGGGGCAGTGGCTGGTTAGTGTCAGTCATAATCAAGGATGAGGGGAAGGTCTTGCACCTGGGTAGGCATAACCCAGGGGTGCAGCACAGGCTGGGATGTGCATGGCTGGGAGCAGATTCTATAGAATCCCAGGTTGAAGGGACCTGAAAGCTCATCCAGTTCCAACCCCCTGCCATGGGCACGGACACCTTCCACTAGAGCAGCCCCTGTGTCTAACCTGACCTTGAACACTGCCAGGGATGGAGCAGCCACAGCTTCACCTTTTATGGGGATCACCCCAACCCAAGGGCCCTTGACCTTACTGAGCTGCATGAGGTTTGCATGGGCCCAGCTCTCCAGCCTATTCAGGTCCCTCTGGATGGATCCTGTGCTCCCACCATTATCTAAAGCTGTTCAAAGGGTTTTGTCCCCCTGGATTCCAGAGGCCAGTGCTTGATGGAGGGAGCAAGCTTTGCTCAGGGGGAAGAGGAGGATGAGTAACACAGTTCAGTGGCTCAGATGAGCTTGTTCCTTGCACCAGCTGAGCCCTAGGGGTGCCTCTTGCTGGTATTTGCTGAGAAACACAAACGGTGGGATTCTGCTGGAAAACCGCCTGGAGATGATGGAAACCATCCAGCCCTTTTGCTTTTCTCTCCCAGCCTTTGAAGACCCTGTCCAAGGAGCGCCCATTGCCAAACATCTTCAACCTCTACACGGTTCTGACGGTGCTGTTGCAGTTCCTGGTGCACTTCCTCAGCCTGGTGTACCTGTACCATGGCGCCCAGGCCCGCAGCGACGCCAAGTACGTGCCTTGAGGGCTTGAGGGATGCTCCCTCTGCTTCCTGCCAGGCAGGAGGGTGGGGAGAGGCCTTGGCAGGGCAAGGATGTCCTGGAGCAAGTGGGAATATGGTCCATGCTACATGGCAGTTCCAGTGTCTGCTCCATGTGGAAATGGAAGTCACACTGATGAGGTGGGATGCTGAGAAGCTTCTCCAGAAACCCCCACAAAAAAACATGGGATTATTTTCTCACTTTTGTGATAAAGAATGGTGGGATTATTGAGAGCAGCCCTGAGGGGAAGGACTTGAGGGTGCTGGTTGGTCAGTGAGACACCCCCTCTGTGCTGGGCTGCACCCACAGTGTGAACAGCAGGTCCAGGGAGGGAATTCCTCCCCTGCAGCCCCATGTCCTGGTCCCTGAGCCCCAGCTTCCTTCTCTTTCAGACAGGAGGAGTTTGTGGACTTGTACAAGGAGTTTGAGCCCAGCCTGGTGAACAGCACTGTCTACATCATGTCCATGGCAATGCAGATGGCCACCTTTGCTATCAACTACAAGGCAAGCCATGTTTAAGTTGTGTCTTGGCAGCACCAGAGGAGTGACCTTAATGTGAAGGTGCAATAATCCAACCCAGATGTCCTATAATGGCAAAATCCCTTCTGTCAGTGCACTGCAGGGGGAGAAACTCTTTTTGCCCTGCTGTGATCTAAGTGAATTGTGCAGCATCCTGTGCTCTGAAGGAGTCCAGCATTGCCTCCGCTCACAGGTTCTCTCTGCTGTGTTCCAGGGCCACCCCTTCATGGAGAGCCTTCGAGAGAACAAGCCTTTACTGTGGAGCATCCTCCTCTCTGGACTCGCCATCATTGGTCTCCTCACGGGCTCTTCACCAGAATTCAATGAGCAGTTTGGCTTGGTCGAAATCCCCACGGAGGTGAGCAGGCAGCATTCCCTGCTGGGAATGCCTGAGAGGGTTTCATAGGAGCATGGAATGGTTTGGGTTGAGGTCACCCAGTTCCAACCCCTGCCACAGGCAGGGACACCTTCCATCGAGCAGGTTACTCCAAGCCCCATCCAACCTGGCCTTAAACACTGCCAAGGATGGGGCAGCCACAGCTTCTCCATTCAACCCATCACCTATCAGGGAAGAAGCTCAAGCTCTAGTGCTCCTGTAGTGCGTTGGGAGCAGAGGGGAAGGAAGGGAGCAGGACTGACAGGTTGTGTCTGCTCTCCCAGTTCAAGGTGGTGATCACGGAGGTGCTGCTGGCTGACTTCTTCCTTGCTTTGGTAGTGGACCGAATCCTTCAGTTTCTGCTGGGGAGTGCAAAGCTTAAAGTGCCTTCCTGAGCTAGACAACCGGGGCCTCACACCCCGCAAGGGCAGAACCCAGGGGCCGTCTTCCATCACCCCGCATCCTTTTGGACTGTAACTGAACCCGGTCAGAGACTGGCGTGGAGGAAACTTCCTGCCAAAGGCTGTGGAAAGCATCTCTGTGCCCCAGGAGCTGGCTTTTCCCTGGTTCCAGGCCCTCTCGGGAGGTTTTTACTGCCCTGATGTTTGAGGAACCGTTTACAGCGTTTGGTAACTAAAATGAGAACTGATGTATTTTGAATGGTGTTTGGGACTTGCTTTGTGAAGCAGGAACAGTCGGGGTGGTTGAGAGACAATGAGATGAGGGGCAGGAATTCTCTGCCATCACTACCCTCAGAGGAGGTGATGCTCAGAGTAAAGGGTGACAGCACATAGGAGAACACCCACTACATGAGCCAAACCAGCCCTGAGGTTCAGAACCATCACAACCAGGTCTTGGCAGGGGAGAAGAGAAACAAGTTTATTCTTTGGCAGCAGAGAGCAACTGCATCACTTCAGCTTAGCCTGAGCTTTAATCAGAATGAGGAGCTGAGCCCTGCAGGGCTTTGGCTGCACTTTACATCCTCAAGGTGGCCTTTGGCACTAACACACGCTGGGAGGGAGCCTGGCAGCCGCTGTCTTTTCAACCACAAAGGCATAATTGTACTGAAAACACACCAAAAAACACCAAAATTAGTCAGGAGCAGGGGCTGGGAGTGCATGAAGTCACCATTTTCACACTCATTTGGTGATGTTTCACAAGAAAGACACACGAACAGTGTGGCTACTCACCTCTGCCTCAATATCAGCAAGTGATTTAACATTCAGGTCTGTGAGGAGAGCCTAAAAAAAAGCCCCAAAGCTGTGTTTCTACTTGAGGGAGGACGGAGGACTAAGAACAGCAGCTTAAAGGAGGACTCACATTGCTGCCAGAACTGAGCCTGGTGTCAAATTTGGGGTGTAGTGTGAAAGGGACTCCATCCATGGCTGGGGAGAGAAGGGAGAGGCTTTAGGAACAGTGGACAAGCTGCTCGGGGCACACAGTTACCTCCTTGGGGCATAAAGTAGCTGTTGGGGACATGGATAATGTGTGGTGCAGTGAGTCGCTGAAGGGAGGGGATGGGATGGAGACAGAGGGGCCTGGACAGGCAGGACCATGGGGATCTGATGGGGCAAGGTCCTGTGCCTGGGTCAGGGCAGTCCCAAGCACAAACGGACTGGATGGAGCAGCCGTGAGGGGAATCATGGAATCAACCAGGTTGGAAAAGACCTTTAAACTCATCCAGTCCAACTGTTCCCCAGCAGTGCCAAGGCCACTAAACTATGGCTTTGAGGACCTTAGGCTCCAGCAGTGCCCTGAGCACCCTCTGGGGAAGGAATTGTTCCTCGTTTCCATCTAAACCTCCCCTGGTGCAGCTTATGGCCGTTTCCTCAGCCCACAGTCAGTGCCCTGGCCCTGCTACCACACTGGTGCTGACACAGGCCGGGATGCTGATGGCTTCCTGGCCATAAACTCCATTAATCAGCATCCCCAGCTCCTTTTCCCATGTGCATTTTCCAACCACTCTTTCTCCAAGCTTGGAGTGTTCCATGGGGTGTTTGTGGCCCAAGTGCAGGACATGGCCCTTTGCCTTGTTGAACATCATCCCATGGATCCAGATCCCTCTGGAGATCCTCAACACTCCCACCCACCTTGGTGTCATTCAAGAAAGAAGCACTTTATTACCTGAGAGGCCATAGATGTTGAAAGTGTCGTAGAGAGACTCAGGCTGAGAAGCAGTGCATTTGCTGCTGCAAGGAGCAGCAGGTGCCCTGGAGCAATGGAAGGAGGTGAGAGATCAGCAGCCAGAACCAGCCTTGGATGCAGGGAGCAGAAACTGGGAGTCACAGGAGTTACTCCTGGACTTGGCCAGGTAAGACTTGGGTAGAGAATGAATAAACGAGTGTGTGTACCCATAGTCAGGGGACTGGAGCGAGAGCTGCTTCAGGCCTGTGCTGATGCTCCGTGGCCTGGGGACAGGCTTCAGAACGGGCCCTTTCTTACACCAGATGGCGAAATTCCCAATTTCCCTGAAACAAAACCATCCCGGAGCCATGTTGGGGCTTGGGACAAAGGGCTGGGAAAGGGCTGGTGGAGGCAGGGAGAGGTGCTGTACCCTGCTCTGGTGTAGTATGGGAGGGTTTTGCTCTTGGAGCTCAGCTTGATGTCAACCACAGCCGTGTCGGCAGAGCCCACCGGCTGCAGCTTCACGTACAGCCGCTTCTTCCGGGAGCCGCCGGGTCCTGCAAGGGGAGCAGGCAGGAGGACCCGAGTCACCACCCCCTGCTCTGGCTCCTCCTGCTCCGGAGCTGGGGGTAGTAGCACTTACGAGGCTCCGGGAACTCGGGGGCGCGGATATAGCCATCGGGCTGCGGGCTCCGGTCGCTCAGCACCAGCACGTCGGTCACCACGGGCCCGGGAGATGCCTGGATGGGACCGGGCAGTGACCTCAGCACTGGACCGGCCACAGCCCCCCCAACCCCTCCCGGTCCCGGTTCCCCCCACCTGGGTTCTGCCGCTGCTCACGCACAGGTAGCCGCCGCTCTTGAGCCCGAAGCCCTTGCCCAGGTTGGCCGCCGCGCCCTCTACGGTAACACCGATCTGCAGACACACGGAGCATCAGCCCGCGGCGGAACGGAGCGGCGGTACCAACATCACCCCCTTCCCGCCGGTGCCTACCACGGTCCAACCGGCCGGGGCTGTTTTGGGCGCAGCCGCCCAGGCCACGCCGGTGAGCGGCACCTCGTCCCCCGCCATAGCACAGCCGCTTCCTCCGCGGAAGTGGCGGAGCTCCGCCCTCTCCCATTACTGAGCAGCCATTGGACGAGAGCTGCGACAGGCAGCGGCGATTGGCTGCACCGCTCTGATTGACACACGCGGTGACCAGTAAGAGGCGAGACCGCCTTTCAAAGGCGAAGCCTTTATTACAGCGGCACCGGCGCCACTCAGTCCAGCGGCGGCCGCTGCCTCCGCGGCGGGCCCGCGATCAGCTTGCGTGCGGGGGACTGCTCCAACTGCCCGAAGGTCCTTGCGGCTGCAACGGGAGGAAAACACCCCTTAAATCCCGTTAACGGCCTCCCAGGAGGCTTCCACACTCTTCCCCCCCCCTCCCTCCTTACCGAGCTGCTTGGACAGGCGCTGGAGGTACTGCTCGCTCTCCTCGGTGAAGGTCTGCAAGAGCCGCCCTGCTTGCTGCAGTTCATCGAACTGCACAGCCAAGGATTAAGGGCAAAAAATCGATCCCAAAATCACCAAATCCTGCCTGGAACAGGGAGGAATTTTGTCCCTAAATCCCCTTCCCTGAGCCCAACTCACCACCAGCTCCATGGAGGTCAGTACCTCCCTCTGCTCGGCCAGGATCTGCTGGTAGTTGGGTTTGCTGCGGAGGACCTCGGCTTGAGAGGTGTGGAGGTAATCCACTGGCACACTGTTATCCCGGCGCTCCTCCAGCCGCCTGTGGAACAGGAGTCATTTATCAGGGCTCACAGCACCAGCATGGTTTAGGATCAGTTTAACCATCAAACACAGGAACGATGGTGAATGCTGATTCCCACCTGGCTGCTTCCTCGGCACTCTCCTGGTGGCGCAGTAGGAGCTCATCCCAGGCATGGGACTCAGCAGTTAACCTGCAGTGAGAGAACAAAGGTTCCTGGAGGCAGCAATGGCAAAATAGAATGAAATCTGCCCAAAAATAGCCTCAGGGAAAGGGTGGAGAGCCTCAGGCTGTGCCCATGCCGGGCTTACCTGGCCATGTGCTCCTTCATTTCTGCCACTGACTCCTCCACAGCCAAGTCCTGTGACACCCTGAGATGGAGAGAGAAGCCAGAGGGATTTAAGGGGGGTGCACAGGAATCTCAAGGGATTTAGGATCCTCAGTAATGACCCCTTGATATTCAGTGCTGGTTGTCCAGCAGCATCAGCCCCAGAAATCCCAGTAGCCACAGGCAAGGATGCCCCACAAGCCCCAGTAGCTGCAGGCAAAGGGTCGCTCAGCAAATTTAGGTGAGCAGGTGGAATTCCTGCCCCATGTCTGGTCTTTCCACTTCAAACCATCACACCCCTGAGGCCCTCATCCCCAACATGCTCCTTCCCACCTTTCCATCCCACAAGGGATGAGCACTGCAGGTCCTTACCCTTCTGGTTCCTGGACACATCTCTGCAGCATTCCATCTTTTTTCAGCTGCTGCAGCAAACACTTCAGGTCTTCCCCAACTGACTGAGCTGGGGATGGAGACACAATAAACCAGGTTAATATGATGCTCACATGTGCTGCTTTGAGAAGTGGGAATTTGGAGCTGCTTCCTGGTGTGATTCCCCGTGGAAATGTGTTCCAGTGATTAATTATCCTGGTTCTAGAGGAGTAACTCATCACTGTGGCAACTGATTACTGTGTCTGTTTGTCTTTCCTCCCAGAAACTAAGGTCACACACAGCATCTTAAAAACATTAAGGGCTTGTAGAGACAGGAAAGGAGGAATGGCTTTAACCTGCCAGAGGGGAGATGGGAGATCCCTGGCAGGGTTCAAAGGCCAGGTTGGAAGGGGCTTTGGAGCAACCTGCTCTAGTGGAAGGTGTCCCTGCCTGTGCCTGCACTCCACTCTTCCAGAAGATGCCTGGTGTCATTCTGAGAGGATTACAGGGAAGGGTTGCTATTTTGAAGTTTGAGATTCCCCTTCCTGATGTGCCTGTCACTCCTTACCATTGGATCTGAAAGCCTCTGGGTTAAAGCCAACCTTGTGCTTCAAGCTTTGCTCAAGCTTCTGGATTGCAAACTAAGGAGAAGATGGAAAAGGTTTTAGTGGCCTTTTAGTAAGACAAAGCTCATGGAGGGATTTGTTACTGAAGGAGGAAGGAGTCCCTCCTCCCAAATCAGAATGTTTGGTGGCAGAGGAAAGGCCTTACCTGGAAACTGGACAAGAGCAGCTCAGAAAGCCGGTCTTCCTCTGGGAGATCCAGGCTGATTGATTTGCTTAATTCTAGGGGAAAATCGGAACAAAACTGTTCAAGAACCTATTTAATGGCTCCAATGTTCCCAAAAGACACTAAAAGCTGTTGTACAGCAGTGCAGTTTGCAGGATATGGAGGAGGAAAAAGAGGGAGAAACAGGAGTTCCCAATGAGGAAAAGTCACACCATGGCAAGAGAAGAGCAGAGATGCAAAGCACTCATTTAATGTAGCGTCTCCTTTTATCCTCAAGTATCTCCAAGACCACTTCCAACATGGACATCAACAGATAGGAATAATGCAGCCACGCTACTAGTATATTAGCTATTAGTAGTTATTCCTACTGGTTGTGCCATGAAATCAGATTTCAACTTACCTGATTCAACTGATTTCAACTTATACGATCTGATCATATCTGATGAACCTTTATGATCTGATTTCAACATATATGATCTGATTAGATGATCTGATGAACCTTCACGATTTGAGTTCAACATATATGATCTGATGAACCTTTATGATCTGATTCCAACTTAAATGATTCAACTTACACAGAACAGTTAGGGCTGGAGGGGACCTTAAGATCATCTGGTTCCAAACCTGCTATGGGTTGCTCTAGGCTGGAGGGAGGGCTGGGATATACCTGTGGCATCCTGGTGAACAGGGGGCAGAGATTTCCTGCCTTTGGTCTTCAGGCTTGAACGACACCATAGGTTTGGACTGAGGGGGTTATTCCTGACGCTGGGATTTCTGTGGGCGCTTTTCCTCCTCACTGCTCCAGTTGTCTCGAGGGAATGAACGTTCTTGCTAACGGTGGCATATGGCAGCTTTAGGCATTGCTCAGGATCCACTTCCTTCTCTCCAGAGTCGAGATCTGAGATCAAGATAGCGAACAATAAGAAAGAGAGGAAATGGCCTTTTTTAAGGATTCAAAAGCACCGAACTTGCTTTTCGCACTTGGCTTTCCAACCAGCAGCAGCTGAGGTGCGATCCCTGCATCACCCTTCAGCACCCACAGCACCTCCCAGGGCGGAGATCCTCCTCATGGACACCTCCCCACCGGACACCGGCTCAGCACCGCCGGGTCCCCCGCTCCCGCTGCCCCTCTTACCTGACATAGCACCCGCGGCCGCAGCGCCCGCTCCGCCGGGAAGACGCTGAGGGAAGAAACGGTTACGGGGCTGGAAGCGACGGCTCCCCGCGGCTCCCCCAGCCGGGCCGGGGGCCTTCCAGCGCTCACCTCCTCCTCCTGGGACCCACAGCACGGCAGCGGCGGGGTCGGGCGGGACCTGGAGCCCTCCTCTACCTCAGATCCCCCCTCCTCCATCTTGGGAGGAGGCAGGAAGACGCGCTGCGCATGCGCAGAAACAACCGCCAGCCCGCC
>JANRGW010034642.1:3903-24249 GCA_024733675.1 Psilopsiagon aymara
ATATGAAGTACAGCAGGCAGAAAAAGCAAGATGATAAACTGTGGCATCATGGATAGGAGGATCCCTTCTGCAATAACAGCTAGTAGGACTTGAAGAGGAACCAATATGAAGTACAGCAGGCAGAAAAAGCAAGATGATAAACTGTGGCATCATGGATAGGAGGATCCCTTCTGCAATAACCCATGGTTTAGACTTCATCCTTGGCTGATTTTCTTTCCTTTTTATGTCCTTTTGCTGCAACCAGATATGGTCAAGAGGATGCTGTTTCTGTTCTCCTTTCCCAGCAATATGATTGTAAGTAATTCAGGTTGTGTAAAAGTCTCATTTTTCAAGTGCCACACTGTGAATGCCTGGGAAATGCTAATTATTGCATAATAAAAAGGGTTTGTATAAATCATGTGATATTTTTCCTCTCAGAAAAAATCTAGCTTTTGTTGAAATCATCTTTCTTTCTTTCTTTTTCTTTGAAGCTGCAAACCATTAGACACTGTATGTGGATAGTGCATTGCCAGATATTATGCTTATTACCAAAATATAATAATTAAAACCACTTACTTAAACAAAGCTTGAAGCTTTTTGTGTAAAAACTGTTTGATCACACACATGCACAAGTAACAGCTCACAATGTGGAAGGATAATGAGCAATCTAAGGCACACACTAAAGTGCAGATAATGAGACTCCTACTTATTCACATTTCATTAACAGCATAAAGGATCTAAATCAGCTCTGTTGCTACTCATACCATAAAGCATTGTCATCACTTTCATTAAAATACTGATCTTAGTTCGCTATAATTACTGTATAAAAGCCCTAGATATTGTTTCCAACATATCAGGTTTACTTTCCTGAACGAAAATGGGTATGGACATCATAATGAGCTACATATCAACTAGTCAGGTTTATTCACCCCTACAATGGCTCATCTTACTCTGAAAATAAAGGGATGCTGGCTGACCCTCTGTTTCAGAGTTCATGGGCAGGGAGCCTCTTTTAAAACATATTTGACCTCAACCTAGGAGTGACAACAGCTGTTAGCTTCAGACAGAACACAGCCCTTGAGATAAAACTCTCCATGTGCAAATGCAGCCACAAATGCAACTGCTGGTGACAGGGAGGTCCCACGAAGGGCTGAGGGTGTGAGGAAGAGAAGGTCTTCAACCTCCCTGGCACCGTGCTGCAAGGCCATGAGCTGACCCTGTGTTGCAACACCCGCACCCTGCAGTGCCCACTGCTACAGCTGCAGTGAGCAAATAATACCTGTGCTGTGGTGCTCTGCGAGGCCTGATCTCGAGCAGCTTTGTTGTTGCCTTAAATCTTTTTCAGGCAGCTCAGTTAGTGAGAAAGACTAACTGTGAGAAAGAGGCAGATGGAGGATCTCTTGGTAGCACTCAAAATTCAGGAAAGGTTTAGTTTAGGGCTTTGGCTGCAGGTCCAGAAACACTCAATCCTGTTGTGCTTCTTGGATGTGCAGATGATGGAACATTTTTTCTCTCTGTGGTGCTCCCAGACTTTGGCCATGCTCTGCCAGGATCTTCCACAGACCTCTCAGTTTAGCCACAGGCAAGGTCTGGACTTGGCCCATTTGCCAGTAACAGAAAGCAAGGAGCCATGTGTAAGGGAGTTATCATCTCACAGGCATTTTAAATTTATGGAGCACTGAAGAGTGAAACACACAGTCATGAGTAGCCTTGTGTGTTCAGTTCATGCTGTCTATATTTAAGCATGTATCCTGGGACAATTTTGGTCAGTATGTCCTGCCTATGCAGTACGGCAAACGTCTTCTCTCAACTTCTATTAATTCCTTTATGGATGGGTGTATGCTGTCCTTGGAACAACTAGCTATTGTGTAGCCCTTCTTGCCAGACTCCGTACACCTTCCTCAGGTGCATAGATTAAAAAAAACAAATCAACTAGGCATCCCAGTATTGGGTCTGCAGAGGTAAAATCTCTGTCATACATTGCCTGGGCAAGTTACTTACCCATCCTCGTTTTATCACCTGAAAGTGAAAGTGTGAGATAATCTGTAAAAAAATTCATTCCTCAGTGTTGGGAGGGTGAAATAGCTGCTGTATGAGATGCTCTGAGGTTCAGCACTTCACTGAAGAAAAGCATGGCCTTTTGCTGAAGGCACCAAGTCAGAAACCAGGATCTCTGCGTCCTGCATAGTCTCTCTTATGATGCCAAATGGCTCATGTAAGGTTCAAGTGGTTATTACACTAAGTCTTATAATATCTAATGCAACCAGTATCTGTCCCCTATTACTGGATGCTTACACTGGCCCTGTCCTGTTTTCTACCATGGGTGCTGTTGGTTTGCCCCAGTAAGACATTTCCATTAGCTTGACTGCCTATCTTCACTTTAAGACATTAATGCTTACATAAAAGTAACTTTATTGTTTTCATCCTTTGCCAAACCCATAGTTCTCAAATCTTTTGAGAATAAAAATCTAGAGCAGACTCTCCTGAACACTGCCAGCCTGATATTTAATAACTTTTATACACTTTCCTGCCTAAATGTGCTCTATCTAAAAGCAGTATAGCTCTTGTGTATTTTCATACATTATGATAGTCAATGACTGTTTGGTTCTCTGCTACCCTTAATACCGAACCTGCAACTTATCATAGATATGAATTATTAAACTTCACCATATTTATGTGAAAGACATACCAGAATTGTAGTAACTTTACTTTTGCATGAAGGTTGCTCCAAGTAGTGAGAGAAAGATTGAATTGCCCACAGTATTCCAGCAGGACTGTGGCAAAAATGGACAGCAGGCACTGTTCTGGGCTTTTTGTGAAGCTCTGTCTGAGTTATCGCTCTAAAAATATAACACATGCATTGTATTTAATATTCACTGAACTGATCAATAGAACACTGCCGCAGAAAGATTAATTTTGGGTCACAGTCTTGGAAAATATTCATTGAGACTGAATAATTGCTTTGCAGTACAGAAGAAAAAGGAAAATTTGGTTATTTAATCCTATTCTTAATTGCATAAGAATCACTTTATTTAGTAATAGAGTATTATTTTTGAAATCCCATTAGTAAGAAATAGAGCTATTTTGTGTTCAGCAGCAAAGTCTGAAAGCAGGAAAAGATTTTTGTCTTTACAGTACTACCAGCCCGCTTCTTGACTAGGTTGATTTTATTATTCTTGGGTTTAAGGTCCTATTTATTTATGTTGTTTGCATAGGATCAAGGAAGTTACACATTGGTAACATGCTTTAATTCAAAATTAACCCATACGTCACTGCATTGAGTAGAACATGGAAATACTTGTGTCACAGTCCTCAGGTGGTACATAGGTTTCATTGGCACCACCGCGGCTTGTACAGCTTGATAATCTGGTACTTTCAGTCAAATAAGCTTCTGTAGAAATCTTTGATTCATCAAAATAACAGCTGCTGTGCATGAAACTGACAAAGTCCTGCCGATTAAAGAAAACAGACAAAAGAACCTGTATGTTTGTCTTCTGGAGCAAGCACTATGCATACTGAAGTCCTGGTTCTTGTGAAGTGACTCAACATTACCTGCTGATGGGAAGTACAGAATAAAATTGTTTGTTTTCCTTTGTTTCCATTCCTGACCTTTGCTTTTATTTTATTGAACTGCCTTTATCTCAAGCCACGAGCCTTTTGCTGTATCTTCTCTCTCTTGCCCAGTTGAGGATGGGGAGTGGAAGAGTGGCCTTGCTGGGCACCTGGCAACTAGTCAAGGTCAATTCACCACAGGCCCAAACATAAGAAGGATGTGGATCTTCTCAAGCGAGTCCAGAGAGGGCCACAAAGATGATCATAGGGCTGGAACAAATCTTCTGTGGGGACAAACTGAAAGAGATGAGCTTGCTCAGCCTAGAGAAGAGAAGGCTGCATGGAGACCTTAGAACATCTTACAGCATCTTAACAGAGCCTACAAGACATCTGGAGAGGGGCTTTTTACAATAGCATGAAGGAATAAGACAAGGGTGAATGGTTTTAACTGAAAGAGGAAAGATTCAGATTAGATATTAGAAAGAAATTCTTTACTGTGAGTGTGGTGAGACCCTGGAACACATTTTCCAGAGAAGCTGTGGCTGTCCCATCCCTGTCAATGTTCAAGGCCAGCTTGGATGGGGCTTGGAGTTTGGTTTAGTGGAAGGTGTCCCTGCCCATGGCAGAGGGGTTGGAAACAGATGATCTCTAAGGTCCCTTCCAAACCAAAACATTTTCTGATTCTATTGTAAAATCTTTCATAAGCCCACTTTTTGTATCTTTAAGAGCTAGATCTAAATATTTCTAATGCTTCACAGGGAAAAGGACAAGAACTCTTCCCCCTGTGTTTTGCAATAGAGCCCCTTAAACCTGTGTTGACATAGGAACAAAATGCTGGTGGATCTACATGGGAGGGCTTTTTCCCACTCATGCAGACTATTTGTAAAGGTATCATCTTTTCCCATACTCTTGTGATGATGAAACCCCTAGATTTTGTTTCTAAATGCAAACTGCATTTAGACAATGGATTTTATTAATACCATCTTTGTACAAACTATTTTAATGACTAATGCTTTGCATTATTTGCATGCTTCGAGGTTCCTTAGGATTCTCAGTGAGACACACTGAGAATCTCAGTGAGATACACTGAGAATTGTCTTCCAAATTGTCTTCCCCTTTTCCTTCTTCCTTAAGCAAAAATGACCTCCCTTCCCTGGTTTCCAAGTGGCCTACCAGGCAAGAAAACATATCATCTGTAGAAGGGATGCACAATGAAAGCTACCCAGAGATGTATCTCCAGGGCAGCAACACAGTGACCATGAAATTCTGACTGAACCAAATCTACAGACGAAAAGGACTACATCAAAGCAAAAGGAAAAAAGGAACAGGCATTTAAGCAAATGTGTATTAAAGCACCTGAGCCCTTATGGTTGGTTAAGAAACTTTTGCCAAATGTAACATTTAATTTCCATACCGTTAGCCTTAGATAGTATCTCTTCTACTTGATGCCAAGTATAACTATTAATTGCCATCTGAATGCTCATCTTTATGCAGCACTGTGAAGACAGACGAAGTAACATTCAGGGACTTTCAGTCAATCAACATAAATGTGAGCCAATTACCCTTACAGGGAACTTCTATAGCAGGCATGGGAGTGGTTTTGAAGTTTATTTGCTGGGAAGTTATTAGGCAATCACCTCTTCTTTGACTGTGCAAGATAGCGTTTGGGTCAGAATCTGAACTAAGATTACATGATTGTCATTATTCTGACTGCTTCCATAGTCTGGTAGAGAATGAATTAAAAATGTGATTTCCATTTTTACAATCTAAAGATAGTGTCAATATTTCTCCCCTATTTAGCTGATTCTAGTTACTGCCTACTAATCTCTGCCTTTCATTGTAAGTTATAATTGCTCCTTGCAAATCCTTTCCCTCTTATCTGCTCATTTTTAAGGGTGAATTATACTGACAAATAGATAACAGCAAATTCTTTACTTTGAGCTGTTTTCAGTTCTGCTCATGTCTTTTATGATAGATTGTTATGCTTACATAAGTAGTGAAATCTTCAAAGCCTGCTGCTTTTTTCTGAAAAAAAACCAAACCAAAAACAAACCCCAAACCAAAACCCCAAAACCCATCTAAAAAAAAATATTTGAAATGATAAAGAAAATGATTCCTTTCTATACTGAGCCTCTGACTTTACTCTCTCCTTCTTGCTTATGCTAAATAAAGCTTTTTCTACCAAGGAGTAGGAGACTATGGATTTTATTTTTCTTCAGGTCTGAATGTATTCTTTTCTATTCATCTGATGACTCTACTGCTTTGGAAATCTTTAAATACATCTTAATTGGAAAAGGCACACTGATTAGAGTGCTCCTTCTCTTGTTTGCAAGCAGCCTGTGTTCTGTTCCCTGAACTTCAAAGAGTTGATTATATTGTGTCCTGGCTTCTTCTGGGTCTGGATTTTGATCTTGCTGATAACATAAATAGGAAAAACTTGCTTGAAATCAATGTGTCCTGTCAACAAAAATAAGATCTGACTTGGATCTTATTAAGAGAGAACTACATTTGCTCCATGCCTCACACTCCAGTTCTCCATCAGTTTTCTGTCTGCCTCCAAATCCTCATTGCATGTGTACAAACTCCTCATAAGCTCTAAGCCTTCGCTCTAAGTCAAATATTTTTCACACTTCCAATTCCTGCCTTGGGCTTATTTATCACCTTTCCATGCCAGTACAGATCTTTCACCATTCCTTCTTCTCACTCATCCCCTCATCAGAGCTCTCTGTCCTGAGCTATTTAGCTACTTCAGCTGTTTGATGCACTAGAAATTACTTCAGATCTCATCCATCTTTCTTCTGCTCACTGAGATTTCTTGCTGTGACTTATGAGAACATTATCTGCTGTACAAAATGATGGCTTGTAATATTCGCCTTCCCCATGGGTCACAACAATGGTCAAATAATCCAGAAACAGCATTAGACTTTCCCCTTGCTTGTTCCAGTTTCATTTTTTGACCCTCTTTGGGGAGAATTGGCATGAGGGTTTTGTGAAGACAAGATGATCCTTGCTGTGGTTCATAGGCAACACCAGGTGAGACAATATAAATCTCAAAGCCTTTACCTTGATATGACTTTGTGCTTGTTTTGTGCCCATAAACAGCATGTGAGCAGATCGTATTATAGGGCTTGGGTGTTTAAGCAAATTTATTTTCCTGACCTGCTCCATGGGCAATTCCAACCTGCAATGCAGGTCTCTGATGTGATTTGATGTGCTTTTTAGTTGTGGTCACTTACTGAGGTATGATTTTCTTTTTTAACCCTCTGGAGAAAAATGTTCCTTCTGTGAATCTCCACTGGTCATAACAGTAACCAAATAACCCTTTCCTAAGCAAAGCCACATAACACTACTCTACCTCTCTTTCTCAAGAGCACAGGTATTACAGTTCTCCTCAGCAAGTAGATAGTAGCTACCATCATCTCATCACACAGCCCACCTGCTCACCACCTTCTAACACAGGTGACTTTCTTTCAACCAGTCACTGCTGTTGTTGGTATGGAAAGGCTGCACCAAGAGGCATTCATTCAAGCACCATGATGTTAACAAGCAAGAAGAGAGGGGTGGAGAACCCTCAGAGTACTTCAGCACAGAGCAGTGTGGCCCAAAAGGTCTATATTTCCCAGAGATGCTTCTCAAAAAGAAAAGTATTATGGGAAAAAGATCCATTATCTATTGAGAATCAGAAATCATTCAGAGAAAATGGAGTAATGCAATTTACCTATGCTTAAAAGAAGCTCACCTAAGAGAAGTGAGCAGCGGAAATATTTTCTTAGCTCCATGAGAGATTCAAATGCATTCATGTATGTTGCTGGGTTAATGGCACTTCATGGGTCCCTGAGGGTAAGTTGGCCTTATCCTGTGCCTGCAAAGCAGTGGAGACTTTCAATTATCTAAGCATGAAGAAAAGGTTTGTTTAAATAATAACAAGTAGCATAAGGCCAGTTCTGCAGAGATTTTTAGAGTGTTGTCTTGCAAGACCATTTGTTTATTAACAGCGTTCAGCTTCAAATGTTCAGAGGTCAACCTTGTGAGACAGCAAACAGGTTTGGGATTCGCATTCACCTGGAGCTGTTGTAGAGAAGAAAGAGCTCTGGACGAACTATGGGGGAAACTGATAGCTGTGAGCTTTGAAGGTTTGAAAGTACTCTGAATATTGCCATGAACAACTTGAATGTTCAAAGCAAAGCAAAATTGCCATCATTTCTGATCAGTGAGACTGTTTTTACATGGTTTTTATTCTCCCATTTTTCTGGAAGAAGAGCAGTAAGTAGTACTTAGAAAACTCCAGGGGAAGTTCTAGACTCGATGAAGGAAATAAGAGTCCTCTCAATGGCTTCATCGTTATGGTGAGCTAGCAATTTCCCTAACATCAGTGGTCCAAAAGCCTAGTGCCTTGTCCTGGGGTCGTCCCCCAGGGTTTGCCTGCGCAGACACCTTCCTGCGGCCGAGACCGAGCGCCCCATGGGGGTGCACGTCCTCCCGCTGTCTGTAGAGGGCCAACTCGGACTTGGCTCCTGATGAACGGTAGATGGGCGAGAGGAGTCCTGCTTTCACCAGCTGGGCCAGGTCTTCAAAACAAACGTAATCCCTAAAGACCATGCACGCCTGGGGGAATCTGCAAAGCTGCCAAAGCAGCTTAAAAGCCTATGATCCTTTGAAATCAAATAACCTATATAGCTGCTTGCAAAAAGTCTCTCATTTCCAGTCAGCACTGTACGGACTGCAAGTTTTACGGTTTGGGATTTTGGGGGGTTTGTTTGTTTGGGGTTTTGGGTTGATTTTGTTTGTTTGTTTGTTTTTATCTGGTTTTAAATCATTATTCCAGCCATGATGCAGAGGGTAATATTTCCTCTCAAGAAACTAATCCCCAATTCCATTGATTGAATTGAAGTTCTCCACATAGTCATTTGCCTTACTGGAGTCTCTCTCTTGATATATTCATTGCTCTTTTTCCATCTCTACATTTGCTGGGGTAGAAGTGGGAAGGATTCTGTTTGTTCTTACCCATGTCACTCAATTAGCTTAATGCTGAGGACCCTTTCCACAAAAAAACCCAAACCACCACATCAAAATCCTCAAAATTCCCCAAAACCTAAAATCTGAAACTAAAATAAATGGTGGCCACCCGGCTCAACTCAGAGCATCATACAGGTTCAGATTTTAGGTATTTGGAGTTTCATGATCCCACTCCTCACTTCCCTTCTGGTATAAAAGAGGGGCCATGACCTGCTGATGTGTCCCACAGCCCTGGAGGAAGAATCCCTACTAACATCTTGGATAGCAAGCACAGCCCATCCCCATCTGCTCAGGCATACTTGAAACAGGCAGTCTGTGAGCTGAGCCAAATTTTTCTTGGACGGTTTGTGTCCCAGTAGTTTTCTGTGACTAGACATTGAATGGTCTGTAACAAACAACTAGAAAGGAGCCACAAAGATGCAATGTTAGTGACCTAATGGGATGATTCTGCTCAGATTACATGTGTACATTTCCAAGTGTGGGACCTTGGCTCACCTGACAACTGACAGATGGAGTTTTGGTCAGGAGTTGTGATGGGCTCTCAGCTGCCAGCCCAGGGATCTATGGCCTGGCATGCAAGCAGCCAGCATAGCCAAGTAGGCAGCTCTGCGTATCACTGCTCAGCGTCCCCTGGCCACTCCTGAACATTGGGCATTGCTGTCCTGTTCAAACACTGCTGTAAATCTGGCTTACCTTTGCTCAATCCTTCGCAGACACAGGTTGTACTGTCTTTGGTTTCTTGGACAGATTAGAACCCAAATGATTCCCTTGGTACTTTCAAATAAATAAGTTTTCCTCCTTCCCATCTCAAAATTTGCCACAGAGTCTTTTTCCTTCTGGTAACTCTCTCTTCTGAGTTGGCTGAGTTTCAGTATTGAATGAACAAAGTACTCCTGCAAGAGGTAATAGCTGGAATCAGCAAAAGCAGCTCTGTTCATTATATGAGAGATTTTCTTGCATCAGCAGATGATGATTTTAGGGAACCACCAGATTCCCTAAAAGCACCTGGGATGCAGGTGATGAGAACACATTATTAGCTCAGCGCTCACTGGCACTTGCAAAGATCCCCACCAGAGCCAGCAAGAAAGTTTTCACAAGCAACAGGCCTCTTGCAAGGCATTGCCCCATGGGACAAATTGGTCATGACAGTCTCCAGCTGCAGTTCTGGTATCAATCCTTGGCTGACTGCTGGAGTAAGACAGAATTGCCTGTGCAGGTTTGCTTGGATTGAAAGGTAGGTACTGCTGCTGCTCCTAAGGTCTCTGAGCATACAGCCTTGATGGTTGTTTGTATTGTAATAGTGCCTTCATGTTCACAAACCCGTTAAGGGCCTCACTCTTTTAAGCTCTGTTCATATGGCTATTAGGAGACCATCATGCCCTAAGAGCTGCCATAATAAAGACAAACAGATCATTCTCTGTTCATTCTGTCATTCAAGCTGTACAGCTAATGAAGCCTAGATTCATACAGATTTGAAGCCTGTATCTCTATCCTTTTCCAAAATGCTCCCTCCCCTCCTCAAATCTTTACTACCCTTCCTGTTCTTGCTATAGAAACACTAGTTTCCCCCTACAATGGCTTGCTTTTCCTTCCTCAACCCCAACCACAGGTTGAGCCAGAGGCAGACCCTACTCTTGCTTTGTCAGGGGTGACGGCAGCATGTACCCTGACTGTTTCAGAGCAGTATGGGTGGTTTGGTCAAGAGGCATGCACGTGCTGAATGCTTAGCCAAAGGGCGTACTGAAGTGTAAGCTTCAAAGCTTGCTTCTGGTGGGTCTGCTAGGCTGCTTTTCTTTCCTTAAGCTCACAGAAATATGATGCAAGCAGCTTTTCAGCCATTTTTTGATTGCATTAAAAATTATCAGGTTAAATATGACTTGATACCTATTTAAACCATCTCAGGATGTCCACCCAGCTTTTGTTGCAAACAATCCCTCTGTGCCTCTGGCTTTATGACACACAAGTACACCAGGACTGTAACAGGAGCTCTTTACTGGGGAAATGGAACACTCCAAAGCTGTGGAAAACACAACAGCAAAGTATGTGCAATTAATACATGTAACAATATCCTTTCCAAGAACCTTTATCGCTGTGTATCTAATCACCTTCTCTGCTGCAGATGTAGTCTCTTAAAAATGTAAATGAAATAATCCACTGATGAATCTGTTCACATCTATGCACAGATCTAGCATGCTGATGATAAGGATTTCAGGTGCATGACCGAAACATTTTTCTTACATCATGCATCTGGTCCATTACTGAGTCTTGGCAAGGAAAGTCTCTATGGTGGGATCTCTTTGGTCATCAAGAGCACAAGCTCCATCTCAATGGCTTTGCCTGCATTCAACTCAGTTGTAGTTAAAGGATCGAAATATTGAGTCCAGCCCCAAGAGGGACATCTGAGGTCTACGCACATGTGTATTAGAACAAAGCCTCTGTGTCTCTGCATGTCTGAGGCAGCATAGCCTAGTGCAGAAAGATGAGTTCAAGAGCTGTTTGATCTTTGATTCCTATTGGATCTTCTCTGATCTGTAGGCGCTGTTTAGTAAGAAGTGGATTTCCAAATCTCCCTGCATAGTTACTTGAATAAGAAAAGACTTGACCCTCCTTCTGAAATTGTCTCTCCATTTTCTCTGTTGTGAGCCTACAGCAGCTGCAATTCTAGCTTAGAAACTAAACATTACATTGAATGCATTGAGACTTGACTTTCATTTTCTCTTTGGTTACAACATTTCACCTCTAAGGAACAAAGGATTTTGCTGTGCTACAGTGCTAATTCTGCAGCATGTGCTTTAGGAGAAGATGAAAGGCAGAGAACAACAGTGAGCAGAGAATGAAAAGGGAAAGCATGGTTGCTAACAGCAGAAAAATAACTTCTCCCCACCCTGGGTTGTCAGCATGCCACCAGGCCTTCCTGCCCACTCACTTCTAACTCCCTGGCTGGGCAGGGCAGCAGTTCACCCCTTTTCTTTTCAGTAGGGTTATAGAAATCAATCCTAGTAAGAAAGGCAGAGAGCTAACAAAGCAATGAATAGACATTGGCGACAGTTAGGGGGTGGAAGAGAAAGCGTGGGTGAGAATGCTAGAATGAGAAAAAGAGAAAGACTGCATTTAAGAACAGGAAAGAGCTGATAAATAACCCTGAGTAAAGCCACCAGTACAGGAAAAAGCAGCGTAAAGATGGGTAGCACAGATTAAATGCGGAAGAAAATAAATGCAAATGAAGAATGAATAAGAAGTGTTAGAAAAGAAAGCTGAGTTTGAATGAGTTAATTTTATTTATACTCTCTTAAATACAAAGAAGTCTTTCCCTGGAGGCATCCTACATCACTGTTAAAAACCCAAACAAACAAAGCAACAAACAAACCAAAAAGTTATGTCAGTCAGATAGGAATGACAACTCGAGCTGCCTGCCTTCAATCCTCAGGACAAATATATGCAAACAGTTCTAAGCCTGGAAATCCTGCTGCGGAAATCCACTTCTGCCAGAAGTCCTGCAGGTGCAATAGGGAGATTGCAGCACAGGTAAACAGCTCTATCCAGGGACACCAGGAGCATATTCTGCTTCATCTTGTGCAGCTTGCATCATTTTTCAGGTAGACCTATAAAAATTATTCAGAAGAAGATGGGGGAAGATAATCACTCTAATAGAAAACAGTGGCTTGCTGTCAGGTGTGTTAATCTCAGCTCCCTGGGCTTTCAGAGAGCTCCCTCCTCCCCCTACTCCAACTCTCTTGCTGCTGCTTTTCTCTTGAATGAGTGTTAAGCTGCTGTTGCAGATTTTTTCAAACACTGATATGAAACATCCTGCCTCTGTCACTGCTGCCTACTTCGTGTTTTTCCTAGGACCCTTTGAATTAGACGGAGCAAGGCCAGCTGGGGCTTAGTGGCAATTACTCTCAAAGAAGCATTGATTGCTTCCCCAATCTGCCATCACTCCAAATCAAGCTGGACAGGGGGAAGAGAAACTATTTTCTCATCAGGTAACAGTGTTTGACTGAGGATAAGCAGAAACAATCAAAACTAAACTATAGGCTTTTCTGTTTCATGAAAAGAAAGTAGCCTTTCCTACCAACTTTTGCCAACTGCTGGAGTTCTGCTCCATACAATTACCTCCTTAATTACCCACTCCAAAGAGACTGGGAGCATCTGCAGGAAATAATGGCAGGGAAGAGGGAAGGAATCTGTACCTTCTTTCCTCTGGAGGAATTAAGAGGATGGGTGGAGTTTTACAGCTTTTGGTAATATGGTGTGGGAAAGATGAAAACTAAATACCACCCTCAACAAATATGTAAGACAAGCGTAGAAGCACAAATTAATAACTAAATGACTGATCTTGCCAAAGATTTTTCATTTAGTGGTGTTTACCTTTAGAAAAGCTGTAGGGAGTCTAGAGGATGAGGATAAATCAATCCACACAGCATCTCTCCTGATATCAGCAGCTCTGCTCCGGGGCATGTCCAAAGTTTTACCTATGATGATGGTCATAGCGATCCAGGTAAGTGTTTGTCTGATCTGGTGGTGATGTGTTAAAACCCATGACAATGGAAGTCTGCTGTTCTCCTGGCCAGCAAGCTGCTGGTCTTCTCCAAAGTAAGGAGCATGCGCTTCAGCATGTGGTCAAGCTTACGAAGTATTAAACAGTATGTCTCCCAGAAATTAAAAAGCAAGCTGCAAATAAGCTCATGTTTACCTATTAGATCCTTCCCCTTCTTGAATCTTACTAGCTCAGTTTAAAAGATTCTCCCCACATCTTCTGAATTAGCCTGGTTAAACTGATATAGGGAACAGTGTGAATCTGAAGTATAATTGCTTTGGTTGATGTGACTGATCAATGCCTTTCAAAAAGATGGAAAGCTCAGATTAGTTGTGTATGTGATACGAATGGGAGCATATTGACAAGTTCCTCATACTTGGCTTTGGTCCTGTTTCTTCCAGTAAAGATGCATGATAGTCAAGTTACTATAAAGACTCTCCCTATAGAGAGCCTTGGGGTCCTGGTTTCAGGCAGATGTGCTCAGCATATATGAGTTGCTTGGAGAGGATGGTCCGTAGGTCGTTGTGAAATAAAGTGTGAAATAAAGCAAATGCCAGCACTAAGGCTGGTGGGAGTCTGCTATTCTGGAATTCCCAGACGCTCACTTTGCGGGCCAGCATCCTCTGAAAATATCCTCAGATATATCAACAGATCCTTGTTGATGCCATATTGCATCTTAGCTCAACTTATCAGATGGTGTCGTATGATACACAGTCCAGGGAGACAGCCATGGCTTTATTTTGTTCCCTCTCTTTCCAACCCCCTCGGCCCTCTCATTAAAGAGTATTCTTTGCCTGACTTTGCTGCAGTCAGTCCCTTTGCTTTTCATGATGCATTGTGCCTTAAAGGGTAAGAAACCATGATGTTGTTTTTTTTGTTGGCTTTTATTTTCATGAGCTGTAAGATGTTCTTGTATTACATTACTTTGGATTGTGCTGTGGAAATTTTGTACTTACAGCACATTGCTTTTTTTCCCCTTATGTTTCCTCTAGTCTTTATTTTTGTCCTCTTTAGTACGAATGAGCAGCAAGACCTTCTGTCAATGTGCATCTGCTTCTGTGCGGCACCAAACTTCTTTGTGAGGGTCCCTATTTCCATACCATTATGGATATATGTTATCTAGTTGACTTCTCTCCAATTTGCAAGTTGTGCTGCATTCATCCACACTTTTTTCTGGGTTGTGTGTGCAGATGAAGAGCTCTACACATTTTTTCTGGTACATATATATCTCTAGTTGTTTTTCTGACCGCAGATAGCTGACTGGGAGATTTCCTTAGGGGCTGCTTCAGCAAACTTTGAATATGGTCTGTGGTGACACTGCATGAGATGCAGACAACATACCAACCTCTAACAGAGCTACTTCGGTCTCCACAGCCACAATTACTAAGTAGTTTTGGTGTGTTAGTCACTGTAAACAGGATAAGCTTGGTGGGGATGAGACCAAAGAGAGTCTAACTGCTAATCAGAACACTAACGTGCACCCAGGATCCTATCACACTGCTGTAATTACCAGCTAGGAGGAATCAGAGGTGCTGACAGTGAACTGAATGGGCTAAATACCGATAACTGTGGACAAGCATATAGCTGTGTACTATAGATATTGGTGTCAAAGCTGATACTCAAGTTGTGCAGCAACTCAACTTTTGAAAATACCAAGTTTTCTGGCTTTCTCTGGGGCCAGAGTGACTAGTGTAAATTTATTATGTGATGTCAAAGACCACCAGAGATGACAAGCTTGAAAATAAGGGAAAAGAGAGGAAATGTTTGGTTGCTGCAGGCGTAATCACTGTAGAATTGCTAATGTCATAAGAAGAAATTAAACCTGCTGCTATTCTAATGTAGATGTTTCAACCAAGTGGAGTTGTATGTTCACAGCACTGGGGTAAGGTATGCTCTCTGACTGATGGAGGTTGAAGAGGATAATTCTCTAGCAGCTTTCCAGTAAACAGAGGTGAAATCAAAGTGTACGCTGGGAGATTCAAATCCATTAAGCAATAAGATCTTTGGCTTGCACCTCTGAATGCTTGCCTTCTGCAGTCATCAGCACTGGCTCACCAATCAGTGAGTTACAGTATGGGTGCGTGTGCCCTGGGGCTGCGTGGGTGCGTATACTGTGTGTTATTTGTTTCTGTCACAATTCATCTTTTTTTCCAAGTGCTAAAGATAATAGCAAATGAGCAGAGTGACAAAAGAATCTATCTGCGCGTCTCCAAACCCCTCCCACTCATTGTGGCTTTATCTGGGGACAAGGTTTCCTTCTAGTTGAAAAATTGCGTTACCATTCCCTTCACTTCTTTCACCTATAACTTAAACAGCAGAAGCCCTGGTGCACTGCTAGTTTGTATGAACACTGGCATCTGATGAAGAGCTCTCCAAACAAAACTCTGTGATATGCAGACACAAAATACAAGTCTAATTAAATCCTCTTCTGCTGCCCTCATTTTTTTTTAATTGAACTTTATTTAAGATATAGCATTTATTGATTTCTTTTCCTATTAATTAAATTAAAATGCAGTGATATTTTCCTCTTTTTCCTTTATTTGTTTTTCCTGCAGGTATTACGCAAACTTCATGTAGATGACACTCTTGTCTGCTCAGTTCTGCTTCATATATTGGCTAGAATTCTCCACCATTTCTGTGCCACAGATTGCTGCACTCTCCAGTGGCTCTTGTGTTTTTCTCCGAGTGGTTTCAACGAGTGTCTGAAAGCATATGCAAAGAAATATTTGTGCTTCAGTGAACTTGATTGCTGTTGAAACGTCAACCAACCACTCTGTTTGTTTTAGGACACTATTGTTAGCATGACCCCATTAACTACAAATTTGCTTGTTATGTTCTCAGAAATCTGAAGAATCAACAAGCAATGACCATGAACTCTGGAAAAATGCACCTTCTTCATGTGAAACAGGGAGGGAAAACTGAAAACAGAATGCTAGAGATGATGCCAGGAATGCAGAAGGTCCCCCTTAGCCAAAAACTTTCTGAAAATCTAGTTTGTGAAGTGTTTAACTTTTTTTTTTTTTTTTTTCTAATTCCAGGAAATTGAGAAAAGAAAAAAATAGCTTTCATAACAAAACATGACTTAATCTCTATAATGCATTAGAGAAAGAAGAAGGAAAAAGGGAGAAAGCACTAAAGGGGATTGATGAATCCCCTTTTAAGACAGTGCAGGAAAATGTACTTTGAAAGATGAAAAGCGAGATGTAGGCGTGGGGTCAAAGGTTTCCAAGCTTGTCAAAATTTGGCTGTAAATGGCTAAAGGGAGGAAGGACAATCTATCTTTGTTCCTGGAAAACAGCCACTGTAAGAGTTAGCAAACCTGACTGAAAAAATGCAGCAGTGCTTTCCCTGGAAATTGGTTTTATTACAATTCAGTTTTCCAGAAATTCTGTTGATCTGACCTGTATAATTGGTGGGTGGTGCAAAACCAGACAGGGTCCTCCCAAAATGCTATCAAGACCCCCGAAATTTCAAAAACAATAGTGGTGGTAGTGTCAATGTGGTAACTCACACCATCCGGATGGGGATCTTTAAATACATTTATACTTGAAGATGCCACTGTAACCACTGCATGTGTTCTTCTGCTCTAGACATGTTCATATGCTGCAGCTTCTTGTAACAGCCATGTGCTATTTGGGAATGTGTTAAGTGATGTGAAATATATGTATCACGTCAGTGTTTCTTCTGTTCTTTTCCACAGCAAGTAATGCAGACAGTAGATTTTGCATATATGTGTTACATACATAGCATGAGGCTGTTGGAAAGCCTCTTACAGACAGTGCAGACTGTGGAACTGATGGTTTGACAAAGTCTTCATTTTGTCCTAAACTAGCTCCATATATCCCCCTCAACAGATGAGGCTGCCTAGCTGAAAGCTCTCTGACCTGGAAGAATGAGGCTATTACTGTTCTGCAGCAGGAGGCTGCTCAGGTATCCTGAAGTGATTAGATGGGTTTGCTGTTGTTGTTCTTCATCCAGCAAATACTGAGGAACTAAATTCTGTCCCAGGTGTTGCTACAGCAAAAATGAACCATGCTGTAGATACTGTTGAAAGCCATCCTTAGCCTGACTTCTATAAACCATGTGGAAAAGTCTATTCACTTTATCTACTGAAATACTGATCAGCCTCAGAAAGAGATTTGTTATGATTCTTCAGCACCATTCCTCTTTATTTGGGTTATCTTTATTCTTTGTGATCTTGCAGTTTTCCCATGCTGTTGCATATATCAGTATAAACTGTTACACCATGGAATGCTTGGAATGATAGTGCCATGAATAAATTAACAACATTCTCATGAAAATACACAAGGAAAGGTGTTTGTGGGGAACTTGCCTTGCACCAACCAAAAATATCATGGAGCATAGTGCTGGGAAGAGATAGCGAGATGTTAGTAGTATTATTAGAGCAAGCCTAGTCTAACCTGAATTTTTCTTTTGTAGTAAGCAGAAGTCATGTGGATGCTTTGCCCTGGCAGCAAGCATGGCCATAATATTGGTTCATACTAGAATTATAGCTGTTCTAGATAGAGGAATTTCTTCTTACCACTAAAGCTTTGTTAAATATTGCAAATTTAGAGTTGCAGACACAGATCTCTTCATCACAAAATACATGTAAAATAGGGTAAAGTTCAAGCTGGAAGTATATGTCTGTCTTAAATCCTGCTCCCCCCTGAAACGGAATGAGACAGTGTTGTCCCTTTTAGTCAAATATCCAAACTACTTAATCAACCTTTCACCTCTGTAAAGCACTTGTATCTTATGATATTGACTTTGTCTGCATTACTCTGAGGCTACTGCATTGAATAACATCATACAGAATGTTGTGGTTTAAGCCCAGCCGGCAAGCCAGAACCATGCAGCCGCTCACTCACTCCCGTCTCCTTCCTTCCTCCCTCCACTCCCAGAGGGGTGGGGAGGACAATTAACAGAATGTAACTCCCACGGGTTGAGATAAGAACAGTCCAATAACTAAGGTATAACACAAACCACTGCTGCTACCACCAATAATAATGATAAGGAAAATAACAGGGGAAGAGAATACAACCGCTCACCACTCATTGACCAATACCCAGCCCGACCCAAGCAGTGATCTAACCCTTCCAGGTAACTGCCCCCAGTTTCTATAGTGGGCATGACGTGCTGTGGTATGGAATACCTCCTTTGCCAGCTTGGGTCAGGTGTCCTGTCTCTGCTTCCTCCCAGCTTCCTCTCCTTCCTGGCAGAGCATGAGACTCAGAAAGTCCTTGGTCAGAGTAAACATTACTGAGCAGCAACTGAAAACATTGGTGTTATCATCACCATTCCCAGGCTGAAAGTCAAAAACATGGCACTGCACCAGCTACTAAGAAGGAGAAAAATGACTGCTACTGATGAACCCAGAACACAGAAACTTCTTCTTTGCTTGAGGACTTCTGTCTTGGACTCTATCTCTGGCTAGTAGCTGGTTGACAAGTAGTATTAGTATGGGATATTTGGAAAGAGTCCAGCAGATATATGTATCATTTTGTTAGATCACTTCAGTGGTTAAAACTACTTTTCTGTTCTGCAGCATTTAAGGGATTTTCACAGTTCACTTCTTTTAAAGCATGCCCAATCCATTTGCTTATCTTTATACATCAGTAGTTATAAATTGTACAAGTCAGATCAATAAAATGGGGTTTTGAAGAAGGGTGAAAGTAAATGTCACGCTTCATCATTTCTTTCAAGATATTGCTATCTTTATTATTGTCACACCTACACTTCCCTAAAATAAGCACAGGTTAGAAGACAGTCAAATTAATTTTCAGAAATGTCCTTTTTAGGTCTTCCCAGAGAAATATTTGAGACTGATATTGTGCACCACCACTATGTCAAGCCACGTGCCTTCAGAAACTTGGAGAAGGCGAATCTTCTCTAGGTTTCCACATCAAAGGGTTTATGAAAATGTCACTCACTGTGAAAGTCTCTGAGTGTTTCATGCACTGAAGTGATCACAGTGGAGGAAACAGTTGCCTGATCCTTAATTTGGGGAGTAAAATTGTTAGTGTTTCGACTGGATTTCCATATGTATAAATACCTCCTGGGGAGCAAGGTGGCATGGGGAGTAAGGAAGAGGGAGGGAGCCAAACCTTTCTCCAGAGTGCCCGCTGATGGTGCAAGAGGCACTGGGCACAAGTTACGACATATGAAATCCCATGTGAACATAGGAAATGCTTGTGAGGGTGGTCAAACACTGACATAGGTTGCCCAGAGAGGCTGTAGAGTCTCCATCAGTGGGGATACTCAAAACCTAACACAGCAACATGCTCTGAAAGGTGAGTGTGGATGAGATAGTGTCCAAAGGAGACCCAGCTGCAAGAAGCTGAGGACTCTTCCAACCTCATTCACTTTGCAAGTCTCCAATTACATACTGGATTCCAGGAGCTGCATGTATCTTGAGGATGCCTCAGCACTTTGAAAGGGTTAGTGCATTTCAACACCCCTAAAATCATGTTATTGCTGTACTAGAAGGAAATTTTCCATCTACCTGGGAGTCTCCTTTCACATGTCTATGGAAACATTTTTCCTTTGGAATACATGATATGTAGAACTTAACACTTGCAGGGCTCATGTCTGAATGCACATATATAAAAGGTAGGAGGAAACAAAAAGTCTTACTGAGTTGAAGCTTTATTGTGAGCTATCGTCTCCTGCAGTGATCAATGAATATAGAGGGAAGCCTCGTTCTGTTATGAATTATCAGGTCAAACTCTTCATCTGTGAAGACTAAAGCTGTTGACAGAACTGCAGAGATTATATTAGAGCAATGGATTGAAATCCCTTGTGTGACAGCTTGATACCTTTAGGTTTATGGAGGCAGCCAATTTATTACATCAGTATTACATTCCTTTGAATTTTATTTGTGATCCAACTGTTGAGATAGTGCAAATGCATACTTTAAAATCTTATATGAAAAATCCCAGCACATTTAAGTGCTCTCTTGATAGCTGCTCTATCTTTTAGAATCATAGAATAGAATAGTTAGGGTTGGAAAGGACCTTAAGATCATTGAGTTCCAACCCTCCTGTCATGGGCAGGGACACCTCACACCAAACAATGTCACCCAAGGCTCTGTCCAACATGGCCTTGAACAATATCAAGGATGGAACATTCATAACTTCCTTGGCCAACCCATTCCACTGCCTCACCACCTTTGCAGTAAAGAATTTCTTCCTCATATCCAATCTAAACTTCCCCTGGTTAAGTCTGAACCCATTACCCCTTCTCCTATCACTACAGTCCCT
>JANRGW010034642.1:24349-35700 GCA_024733675.1 Psilopsiagon aymara
GGCAGTGTTCAAGGCCAGGTTGGATGGGGCTTGGAGCAACCTGGTCTGGTGGAAGGTGTCCCTGCCCATGGCAGAGGATTGGAATTGGATGAGCGTTAAGGTCCCTTCCAACCCAAACCAGTCTGAGATTCTGTGAATATCTGCCAAATGCCAGTTCTGGATTCTTGGCCTGTTTTGACTGCCAAAAACCAGCTAAATCATCTGGATTGCTTCTCAGCTGGTTAGTGACCGCTGCTGATCTTTTCTTTCCAGTTTGCTTGTAAACTTCTAAAGGAAAGGTTTCGATCTTATTCTCTGTTGTTAAATTGGAAACTGCTCTGGAGGGATTTTCTCCATTAGTAAGTTTTGCCTGATAGTTGGCTTGAGGTTTTTTTTCATTACCTATGGGTTGTTGCATAACAAAGTCTGGGCATCCACTTATGTCTTTGTAAAGATGTGAGTCTGGAAAAAGAGAAAATATTGTTGCTGTTACAGCAGTTTTATAGAAAGAGCTTTTAGGTGATGAGCAGCAGGTAACCTGTGTTTAGCACCTGGTCTAAGAGCAGGAGCAGAGGAGCTACCCCAAGGGCAAGTAGTGTGTGCAAGTCCTTTTGGTGGAGGAAAGCCACATATTAGTCTTAACATCCATGCAGAGCAGAAGGGACTTTGACATCTCTTACGGATTTGACAAACTGTGAACTGAGCGGGGGGGAATGCTCAGCAAACAAATCTGGCGGTGCCTTTTAGGTTCTACTAATGATTTGTACTTTACATGCCATCTTCAAAGCACCCTTCTATTGGAGCCATGCTGAGATGCTTCTGTGGCTTAAGCAGAACTGCACTTGCAGCATGTCAGGGTGCTGTGCTTCTGGAGCAAGGTAAGGCTTATCTTGTAAGGATCTGGGAAGACCTTGTCACAGAGGGTGCTCCTGCAAAGACAAAGTGAAAGAAGTGGAGAATAAGTAGAAGCAGCTGCACATGCTGTGTTTGATGGTGCAGCTGATGCTGCAGCGCCTCTTTCCTGTGCTCTCGTAACCACATCTGTTCCATCCACAGCACAGTCAGCGTCTGGAGCCTGTCCTCAAAAGCAAAGATACTCCCTCAAACTTGTGAGTTTTGATCCATTTGGGTAAGGAATAGTGAAGTGCATAGTGTGTTGTGTCCAGGGCCTGGCCTGTCTGCCCTGTAGGGCTGAGAGGAATGTCCCAGGAACTCAGAGAAGGTGAACACAGAGGCCCCCACCTCACTTAGAAGATGCATGTAACTTCGTGAGAGTGTCATGCTTGGATTTCAGTAGAAGTTGTCTCTTCCACTAAAGGTGTGAAGAAAATAGATATGAGGATTAAAACCCCCACAAGCCCTAATTACAGAAGGTTTGCCTCTTTGCCAGGCTTAGTAACCTCCAAAACTTTATCTGGTGGTATAAGTTGGAGCTCTCAATTCACCAGTGTCAGACCTACTTTTTTCCTGTGTGGCAAGTGTGTATGTACCCTGCTGAAATCTCTGGAAATGGGGAGGATAGAATTGGTTGGCTGTGCTGAAGTAGTGTGATGCACCAGCACTGAGAGGCTCTGTAAGGCCAGAGCATGTGTTCAGATCAAACAGTAATTCTAGTTGGAGTTCTGAGCCAGCTTTCCAGGCACTTGCCAATAACCTGGGCTCTCCAGAAATGTGCTCTTTTCAGTAATGGCTGCTCTGCAGTGGAATCCAATTGACTGATATTCAGTAACTCACAAACCAGAGCGTAGAGGCTATTTTCTTGTCTGCCGTGGCACCTGGAGTTGCTTGTCTGTGGGAGGACCAGCGCTGACAGCTCCAGGGGGGCCTGGTGAAAAGTCACTGTCCCTTTTGAGACATGTAAGAGGCTGGAGAAAGGATAGTGCTAATGAGAAAAGACAGCCAAGTACCACAAACCAAGAAATAGTAGGTGTGAAGCTTTACAGAAGGAAACTTGTGTACACAATGCTCCCAGCCACCCTGTTTTGCACCCTTGGCATCTTTTGGCGTTTTGCTTGGTAGCCTTCTGCTGGCCCAGCCCTTGCCTGGCGAGGAGTGCACAGTCTGATAATCCACACAAGAGCAGTTGGGCTTCTGGCTTTGGTGGCTCAGATCTGCTCACCAGGCAAGGTGCTGAATAAAATACCCTCTGGAACATGGGTGTTTGTGTTGTCTGGGGCCTGCTGATCCTCCAGCTGCCTGAGCCAGTTGTGGGTAGGGCCTTTGGGGTCAGACCAGCTAGAATATGAAACTGCTGCTTCCTCCCCTGTGCAATGGCACCAGTCGTGAGTTACTTTGCAGTGTGCTGAATATATATATACACATGTGCATAGGCGAACATGCACATCCTTCCAGTGCCTGAAGGGGCTACAAGAAAGCTGTAGAGGAGCTTTGGACAAGGGCCTGTAGGGACAGGACAGGGGGGAGTGGCTTTAACCTGAGAGAGGGGAGATTGAGATGAGCTCTCAAGCAGAAGTTCTTCCCTGTGAGGGTGCTGAGGCGCTGGCACAGGGTGCCCAGAGAAGCTGTGGCTGCCCCATCCCTGGCAGTGTTCAAGGCCAGGTTGGACGGGGCTTGGAGCAACCTGGTGTGGTGGAAGGTGTCCCATGGCAGGGGGTTGGAACTGGATGAGCTTTAAGGTCCCTTCCAAACCAAACAAGGCTGGGATTCTGTTATACTGACTGTAAACTTCATGCATTTCAAGTCACTCAGTAACAGCAGTAGTGGAAGTGCAGTACTTGCTGATGTAAAAAGCTGGATGTAAGAGCTTTAGTTGTCTGCACACAGCCCAGACATCTAAAGCTGCAGACTTTCTCCCTTTCTGGCAACTAGAATAAAATGCTCTTTGAGACTTGCTTGTTTACAGAATAACCTCATCTGTGCTGTGGGTAACAAGGTCACCTCTGCTTCTTTTAACACTTTTTTGAGCTTTGGGGCTGGAGCTCACTCTGGGTTGCAGGAGGTCTGTGGTGTTGACATGGTTATAACCCACAGGCAGCTGTAAATGATAATGCCTGAAATGTCCAACATGAGACAGCTGCTCCCTCATTCTGTGCTGATCTCAGGGCATTTGTGGTGGTTGGGTGCAGCATTAGTGACCCAAAAGACCTGAGCTTTGTTGCTGCTCTGGTATTTATTTCTTTGTGAGGGTTTGTTGCTCTCTTTAAAATGAGTAGTGAAGGTCCTGTAGCAATCTTGCCCGAGTTTCCTCTTCTAACAGGGGGGTGTGGCTGTAGTAATGCTCCTTCCTCTTCCCTTTAGGATGTAAAAGGTGGAAGGATCTACAATGAACAGAATTTCTTCCAGCGAGCTGCAAAGGTGGCCACAGGTTGGTGCTTCTTGGAGGGGTGGGGAGAAGGCTGCTTGTAGGAAACCGCCACCCCTTTCTCATCAGTCCTGCAGGTCTCTCTGATGGCCAGGCTGGAATGAACTAATTCACTGTTTGGGTAGTACCAGAGCTGAGAGGTTGGGTCCTGGGAACCTGCTCTCCCAGGAGCCCCTGTGTACCCTGGATACTGTAGTATTTGCATTTCAAAGCTCTCTTGCCATGTCTTGATCTTGCTGTTCAGCCCTGCAGCCTGACCTGCTTGGTTCCTTCTTCTGTGCTCTTTCCATGGGCACTTCTGTTGCCTCCTGTATGGTATTTACTGCAGTGACCCAGAAACCTGAGCCACAAAACATGGGCTGGGGTGATGGAGGAGTTCATATCAAAGCCACACTTTGGGAGGACTGTAAAAATCTTCTCCAGCCCTCTCTCCCGTCTTATTTTCCCTTGCTCTCTAGCAACGACGTGCCTTAGCCTACTCTGGTATTCCTGCATCCTGTCTGTCCCACTCTTGCTCTGCATCACTGTGCATTGACACACAGATACCCCAGCACATAAGGCTGGCATTTCTGGGACAGAATCACTATGAGAGAGGATCCAGGTGTAGCTGCCCAGGGCAGAGCACTCGTTGGAGAAAGTGCATCCCCAACTGAGCTTATTCCTGCTGAGCAGCATCTGCTTCACTCTATATTCTTCTCTCTCATTCTAGTGGAGAAGTGGAGGAAGGGGCACTCTGTGCCATTGCTGGGAATCCCCAACTGTGTTGGCTTTGGACTGCATTCAGAGAGCTACAGGTGAGCTGACCCTGTGAAGGGCACAGCTGATCCACAACTGCTACCACCTTGTACTTTCCCTCTTCTTGCTGTCTGCTATTCCTCTTATTGTCTCCTGGGCTCCCAACCCTATGCACTGCTCATATCTTGTAGATTAACAAATGGTTTGCCCCATTATCCCATTCCCTTCAGTCCTTGTGTTGCTGGTGAAGTCATTGCTTTTGCTGCTTCCTGCTTCTTTCCCCTTTTTCCTGCCTTTTAAGTTTAACCCAAAGGAGATACTCAGGCTTTATATCTGCAACACTTGATCAGCATCTCTACCCTTTTCAAGAAGTTTTCTGTTATCAAAAGTTTTGGAAATGTTTGCCCAGACCCATTGGAGCCAAAGAGGGCTCTAATCAGGGGGATGGCTTGGCAAGTGGCTATGGCAGGGTTTCCAAATCAGGTGCTGTGTGCTAAACCCTTGTCTTTTGTAGGTTTTTGGTGTTCTCTGACTTAGGGCGAACTCTTCAGTCTGTCCTGAATGATGGCTTGCACCTGCTGAGGGAGAAGGCAGCTTTTCAGATTGTAGTCCGGCTGGTATGTAGAGAACCACTGCTTCCTATGAGACTTTTCCAGAAAGTACCTATAACTTTCTTCTGGATCTCTCAAAGGTGGTGTAAAGCTGACTTGGGGGTTGGATCATGTCCCTCAGTAGCATCGCTTGAGCTTGTAGTAAACTTGGGTAGCATCTTTTGGACAATATGTCGCATTGAAGGAATTTGGGATAAGGAGAATGGGAGAAACCTGACAGTTGAACATTAGAGGCTGAGAGACATGGAGCTTTGTTTGCCTCTCTACACAGCTGCGAGAAGCTGGGGAGGCTCCAGCTCAGTGACAGGCAGGGTGCTGAGTGAGTCTATGTAGCACTGATATGCTCATCTCTTCTGTTTCCTCCTAGTTGGACTGCCTGGAGTACATCCATGAGAACGAGTATGTGCATGGGGACATCACAGCTGAGAACATCTATTTGAATCCAGCAGACCATGTGCAGGTAGGGAGAGGTGGGCTTCAGAACCAGGATAGAGCAACACCCAGGTTCCTGGGGCCAGGCAGTGCAGCCTGTGCAGTGCTCAGGCAGGTGCTGTGGTGCAGGATTGTGGGACTGTGAGCAGAACTGACATTGTGCATACACTCAGACTTGTACTTCTCGATGTCTTCTAGGTGACCCTTGCAGGCTATTGCTTTGCTTTCCGTTACTGCCCAGGAGGGAAGCATGTGGCTTGGCGCGAAGGCAGCAGGACCCCTCATGAGGGCACGATAGAGTTCATCAGTGTGGATAGCCACAAGGGTGCAGGTGGGTTGATTTCTCTCCTGAGCTCAGCTCTAGAGCTGCTGCTGTAGCAGTGCTGGCTGGAGCTGGGGCTCCCTGCTGGCATTTCTGTTACTCCTGCTTTCCAGGCATTCACATGCACCTGGAACCAAGCTCCTGTTAGGGCTGTTTGCTCTTGCCTCTCTCTGGGCTGCTGCGTTGGGACTTGGCAGGTCATTCAGTGCCTGCAGCAAGAGGTGCAGGGATGTACGTGCTCCATCTGGAGCCTTGGCTACTGCAGGCATGTGAGGAATAGAAAACAGGGCAGCTTTGTGCTGGCTTAGCAGGGATCTGATTCAATCCAGGTTGGATCCCTGCCCAAAACAAAACAGATTTGCAGCAGGCTCTGCTCTGATCTTGAAGCAATGAGAGCTGGGAAGGCGTTTAAATTAGTTCCTCTCCTGGCTGGGATGTGGCTGCTCTCTCCCAGTGTTCAGACTGGGCAAATCTTCCTCCAGAGGCTGAGAGGTGACTGTGAGTTAGCAGCATTCCAGAAGTACTGATAGCCCAGAGCACATCTTAACAAAGCTCTTTAGTCTTGTGCCCCCTCAGGAGGCTGCCTGTCCTACAGAGGGGGATATGTCAAATGCAGACTTCCAGGGTTTTGCAGAAAGTGCTGGTGTCCTTTGGAGGAGAGGCACTAGTCTGGGTCTTCCAAATTCTGTTGTGAATCTTTCTTTCTTCCCATCAGGACCATCTCGCCGAAGTGACTTGGAATCTCTTGGCTACTGTCTTCTGAAATGGCTCTGTGGCTTCTTGCCTTGGTCTGATGAGCTGGACAAAGTAGAAACTGTGATGGAGAAGAAGGAAAAGTAGGAGAAATGATCTTGTCTACCTTTGCTACTTTCTTGCTCAGCAGAAAGCAGGGAGGGAAGTTTTGTGTTTGAAGAGAAATCACTTGGGCACAGGACACTTAAAGGGCTATGGGTAATTCACACTGTAAAAACTGAGCCTGGCAAAAGGGTGTTTGATGAGCCCTGTTTTCTGCTCCATTCAGAATGTGGCCATCTGAATCCAGCCTTGTTTCTTTTCTGTCCCTATTGCCCAAGACAGGCTGCTCAGGTGCCTGCTTCATTGCTACTTATCTGATAGCTCTCTGCACTGATCATTCCAGGTACAGAGAGGATGTGAAATGCCTTCTCCGGCTGTGCTTCAGGCAGAGATCCATTCCAGGTATGGGCTTGCTGTCTGTGACAGTGGGATTGTGGAAGGAGGATTGAGGGTACCTGAAGCTAGAGCCTTCTCTGTGCTGGGGTGTTTGTCCTGGATGGCTGCCACTGGCAATGGTGACCAAGCACTGCATGGACTGACTAGCTCCTGTGGACACATCCCTTGTTTTTGCAGCAAAACAAGGACAGCTACCTACTGTCTGTATCCATGAGCCTTGCTGGAGAGGCACATATTGGCAGTTCTGTAGAGACAGCTGAGGCTACTGTGCTGCTCCATGCAGTGATACTGTTGGCCTTGCAGATGCCCTACAGAGCTACCTGCAGCAAGTAACGGCACTGGAGTATGAGGCAAAGCCTGACTATGAGGCCCTGCGGCAGCTCTTCAAGAAGCCACTGGAAAAGATGAAAGCTTCAGCTTATGATTCAGTGGATATCAAAATGGTGCCCTGAGTAAGTGCCATGGTTTGGATGGCAGCAGTATGGAGCACTTGTCCTCCTGCACTGCTGTGAGCACAGCAGCAGCTTGGTGACATGTGGAGGGAGCACTGGCCCTTCACCATTCCCAGTAACGATCCCACCCAGTGTTAAAAGTCAGGTTTAGCCTGTGTCACACCATGTTTCCTCCATTTCTTTCTGGAAATACTTGTCCTTGGAGGAATCCAGCCAGGATTAACAAAGCAAGCTGAACAGTCTGCAGGGGTGTGGGGGTGGTAACAAACTGCAGATTGGTGCACTCTGGTCCTTTTAAAATTTCGTTCTTTAAAGAACCAAGGCTCTGGGCTGTAGCTTTTGCATTTCCTTTTCAGAAAACAGCTTTAGCTCTGGTTTTACTGCCTTGGGCCTGTGGCATTAAGTGGTGGCTCTAGACACAGGTGCTCTGATTTGTCCAGGAGGCACCTCCAAGACTGAGCCTTGGGACAGAGATGGGCCTTGTTTTAGCCTCAGCAAGGCCACTAGATTAAGCACCAAGCCCCAACACACAGAGCTAGCTTCTCATCACCTCAGTTACTCTTCTGGGAAGGAATTGAACTGACAAGTGTTCATATTTTATTCCTTGTCTTTCAGATCAAGAGAAATTGCACAGGAAAAGTGTTGAAAGCTTTCTGCAGTGTGAGGCCTTTTTCATAGCCATTTAACCTTTACCCACCTATTTTAGAACAGTTTTAATGTGAGCCAATGCTAAATTTTGAGTTGCTGTTGTAAGAAGTTAATGTGAAGACACCCCTGTGTGGTAGGCTGTTCTAAGAACTGCGATGTAGCCATGAGGAGAAGAGCAAAGCCTGGCACAGAAACCTAAATCAGGGACTTCTTTTTTATTTTAACTAGAGTGACAATACATAGTTTTGTAATAAACTTTGTGGCCAAGCACCCAAAGCTGCTCTGTGTTGGTTACATGGCATGTTCAAGGCCTTTCTGGGGCTGCTGTAGAGTTGTGAGGGTGGTTTCAGCAGGGGGTTCCCCCAGCTGCTCATATTTAATGCAAGCTATTAATTCCAGGAGCTAGACTCTGACCTCAGCTCCCCCCGTCCCATGTTCTCCCAGCCCCAGGGCCGTGTGACACAACTCACTGAAGTAAGACATGGAGCCACCTGTATTAAAAAAATCTTTTATAAAAAATCACTACACCGTGTGCATCTGAACTGCTGCCGACTGCCACAGTAACTTCTAACCAGAGGAAAAGACAGAGTCGAGTTCCAGTGTTCAAATCAGTGATGTCTCCTGCATGTCTTGTACCTTGGTATTTCAGTGGTGTTTGTCAAGAGATGTTCTTCTTGTGTTCACAGGCTGAAGATGTAGCCCAGGCTTGCTGGGCTGAGGTCAGTGGAGGTGGCCAGTACAGCTTTTATCATTGGCAAGAGAAACAGATGCTGCCCTTGCAGCTTAGGCACCAATAGGAAAGCCTAAATTAGGGCTTTCAATAAGAGACTGCATTGCTGTCTGAGCCTAGTGTTCAAGTGAATTGTGCTTTCCTTGAGGACATGTTAATGGAAACAGCAAGGAAGACTGAAAGACACAAAGTGAAGTGGAGGCAGCAGCTGGAGGAAGCAGTTCAGCCACTTTTCCAGCAGAGACTAACAGTTCATAGAGATCACGTTACTGGAGCACGCGGCAGTGAAGCATTAAGGCACAAAAGGAAGATTTTTTTAGGGGAGGAAAACAAGGCAGCTAGAGCCAGAGGCAATGGAGTTAAAAATCATCTGAGAGGTAGGTAAAAAAGAAGCTCAGACCTGCAGTGAGCCTTCATTTACCTCGACTGTATCCATAAAAACCTTGTATCAGTGCAGCAAATGGTATATACATAGAAGAGGGAAGCACCAGCTAAGTGAGACAGTACCTGGCCAGAAGGAAAAGGCAGCGCATCCTCAAAAAGGTCTTTCAAGTGGAAGAATTTTCATAGTGTTCCAGCAAGTAATTGAGAACTAAAGTCAATTCCTTTCATTTATGGTACCAGGCCTCACAGTGAAGCAAGGGACATGACAAATTCATTCCTATCAAGGAGTAACTGGTGAGGTATGACAGAAGTGAGCTATAGCATTTCCTATGTTTAAAAGGATCTTAGTTTGCAGAGGATCAGACAACAGGGAATACTTCAAAAAGGCAGCTATCGAGGAAGGAAGTGGCCCAGAAGTGAGCTATAGGTTACAAAACAGACATAAGCAAAGTTGAGGGGAAGGGCTCTTTTTGGGAGGTACTGACAATTACTCACTATCATCCCTGTATGGCTACGACAGAAACACTGATTCCAAAAATCTTAGAAAAGTAAAGAGCAGGAGGAAATCAGAGGCTGAAGAAGCCCAAGTTGACCCTTTCTTCACTGTGTTCTGCTACATTTTTCCTCTTGATTTGCCTTCTGTCACACTTGCCTGTGCCAGGCCTAGTACAGGCTGACTGTAAACATGATTCCAGGTAGTGAGGCAGGTATGGCTCCTTGCTCCTGACACTGCCAGCAGACAGTGCTGAGGTAGGTTTCAGAGGTATTCCAAGGCTGCCTTCTAAAGAAGACGTAGGACTGGCACTGTTGACGGAAGAGTAGCCTGAGCTCCCTTCCAGGTTAGGATTTCTTGGTGTGAGATACGGTGAAAGGCTGTGAGTGTCATCCAGCAGCTTTGCCTCCCCCAGGGGCACTGTGTGCCCACCCCACTCCACAGTTAGGTTGTCTTCATCGCTGGAGTCCTGACAACAGCAGTGCTCTGCAGGATCCATGTAAACCACCGTCATGTCCAGGATCCCACTGGGACTTGTCACTGCGGGATGGTGAAACAAAAAAATTAGTTTTGATTTGGGCAACACCAAGCAGGCATTCAAGCAGAAAACAAGCAACCAAGAGTGGAAATCTAATGTCTGCTTACACGTGGGAGGGTGGAGCACTAAATTCACCCTCATTTCATAGAATCAGAATGGTTTTGGTTGGAAGAGACCTTAAAGCTCATCTAGTGCCAACACCCTGCCATGGGCAGGGACACCTTCCACAAGACGAGGTTGCTCCAAGCCCTGTCCAGCCTGGCCTTGAACACTGCCAGAGATGGGGCAGCCACAGTTTCTCTGGGCAATGTGCGCCAGGGCCTCAGCATTCTCACAGGGAAGAACTTCCTAGTGCCATATCTCAATCTTCTGTTTCATGTTAAAGCTGTTCCCCCTTGTGAAAAGCCCCTTTCCTGTTAAAACAGAATCTTTTCTCCCCCTCAGACTGTTTGGATAGGTACCAGGAGCTGTTCAGAAAATGAACAGCCAGTCCTGAAGTCAGCAAGATTGATAATACAGCATGTCTAACACAATGGGACATCAGTCACATTTGGTACACTAACAGTAGGACCTGCAAACAGGCTCACTTTGAAATGCTGAGCAGCTAGATGCTTCATCACGCTCTGAAGCAGTCTAGAGAAAGAGAACAGATATATACCTCTGAAATAGTTCAACAGTTATAACCACGGGGGAAGGGGGAGAATTTTTCTAACTGGTCTTCAGCTGAAAGTTCAGGCTTCTATTGCCTGAGAAACAGTTTTAAACAAAGATGAAAAGACAGTTTTAATTCTCATCTGCTTTTATAAAGGAGAACAAACGCCTCACCATCTCCATCTCTCTCGCCTTCACTTTCCTGATCACCTTCATAACCAGAGCAGGAATCCAAACTCCAGTCTAGGAAGTTATCTAGAAGACTTTCCTCCTGGGTGGATAGCTCTGCTGTGGGTGTAGTCACAAAGCTGCCTCTGTCATCCTGAATGCTGTCTTCCCTCCTCCTGTAGCAAGGAAATCCGCAAGTCACACATTAAAAGCCAAGTCTTCTGTCTCTTTTCACAGGTATGATAAGGTAATTACAAAAAGATTTATCATATTTAAGAATGAAACCTCAGGATACCAGAGGAGGAAAAGCTCATGCTGATCTTCAGCAACATTTATGGTGAGGAGTTATACTGGCCTTTTAGTTCTCTTGCCAGAGGGAGAGCTTAGGAAAGTCTGAATTTCCACCACATTTGTGTGCAAGGGATTGGGCTCCGGGTCCTCCTGTTTCACACCCAGCACTGAACAGAGCTGGCTGTAACTCATCATCTGAAAAATCAAAGAGCCAGTAAAAATTAGACCATGAGATTCCCAGGAGGAACAGAATCATAGAATAGTTAGGGTTGGAAAGGACCTGAAGATCATCTGGTTCCAACCCCCCTCACAGTAAACCATTTCACCCAAGGCTCTGTCCAACCTGGCCTTGAACACCACCAGTGATGGAGCATTCATAACTTCCCTGGGCAACCCATTCCAGT
>JANRGW010034642.1:47742-72334 GCA_024733675.1 Psilopsiagon aymara
TGCTGCCGCCGGCTCAGTCCCCCGGCTCCCTTGTGGGACGTGGTTCCCTCCTCCGTGCCAGGCCCCGTCCGGCAGCAGCTTTCCCTGCCCCACCTTGCTGTGTCACCAAGGCTTGCCCAGCAAAGGGAGCTACACCAGACAGGTACTATGGGTATCCTTTTCGCATTATTTCCACCTATTTGCAACCTGAGTGTCAGGGGCGTAAGGGTATCAGTGCTGGAGCAAGAGCAGCAGGGAGAATGTTCCTGCTAGAGGAAGGCATGGGGCTGCCCAGGCAGGGCCTTGAATCCTGTGTTTAGTTCTGGGCCCCTTGCTATTAGAGAGACATTGACGATCTTAAAGGTCTTTTTCAGTCCAGTTGATTCCATGGTTCTGTCCATTTATGATGTCCTGAAGTGAAGTATCACCCGACAGCCCAAAGCCCTGCTCCGACCCCCTGGTGACTTTGCATGAGGCTGAGGGGGAATTAGTAAGACAATTGGGAGTCAAGAGTTCAAACCCGAGTCAAGGACGAAGAGAAAAGCCCTGATCCTCGGGAGGCAAAGGGCCGAGAGTGATAATGAGGGGCACTGAAAAGGCTGGCAGGCAAACGGAACAACATGGGGAAAACCAGCTGCTGCTTTAGCTCACCTGAGGACTTTCCTGAGCCTTTTAGAAAGAGCAGCAACAAGAGGGGCTGTCATTTTGTGGGACATGAAAAGACTCACAATTTGTAATGTGAAACTTTTCCACTTCTTGTACCTCGAATAAGCACTGTCAGCCCCAGCAAGTTCTCTTCCTCATAGTGTGTGTGTGAATTTTATTTAAGAACAACCCTAGATTTCACAAGTGCTTTTCATCGCTTGAACACAAACCTCTGGACGCCTCTCAACTCATACACCTTTGCAAGGGATCAGGAGAGCTTTGAACCATTGCCAGTGATCACATTCTATGGGTGAGGAGCCTGAGCTCTGCTGCTTGAGCTTTTCTGAGCTCACACGGTGGTGCAGGCCATGCTGGAGCGGGCAGCCCCTCATGCAGTCCCCATGGGAAACGAGCTGCTGTGGACCAGCTTTCTCCTGTCCAGATCCACCTCTGCCTCCATCCATAAAGCTGTGTAATGTTCGTGGGGAGCACAGCAGCTGCTGACTTGGGAAAGCGGTACCAGGAGCACAGGAATATTTAGCTTCTTTTAATTGAGAAGCGTTTTGAGTTAAAAAGTTAATCATGTTGTCGGCTATTTTTCCTTATTTCTTCTCCCCCTCACAGCTGTTTCTGTCAACTAAAAATAAGTCGAACCAGCAAACAAAATGTGAATAATTAGCTCCCCATGAACTGCTAAAATAGCAGCAAGAGATGCTTCTTTAGTCATTAGTGATCTGCTCCCCACAGGTAGATCCCATTCTTTCCAGACATTGGAGCAGCAGAAAAAGGCAGGGAAGAGGGGAGGATATATGTGAGGGACAGGTTATAACCAAATCCTGGGTGGTGCAGGGAGGTGGGAGTGGAGATTTTTCAGAAGCAGCAAACTTTGGCCTGTTTTGTCCTCCCTTGAATGGGATGGCAGATCACCCAGATGGTTTTATCACCAACAGACAAACCAGACCAGTGGCTGACTGGTGTGTGGTGGCATTCATGTTCATAGAATCACAGCCTGGTTTGGGTTGAAAAGGACCTTAAAGCTCATCCAGTCCCAACCCCCTGCCATGGGCAGGGACACCTTCCATTAGACCAGGTTGATCCAAGCACCGTCCAACCTGGCTTTGAGCACTGCCAGGGATGGGGCAGCCACAGCTCTGAGCAACCTGTGCCAGTGCCTTAGCACCCTCACAGGGAAGAACTTCTTCCTGATATCTAAACTAAATCCCTCCTTTTTGAGTTTGAACACATTATCCCTTGTCTTATCACTACAGTCCCTGATGAAGAGTCCCTCTCCAGCATCCTTGTAGGCCCCTTCAGATGTTGGAAGGCTTCTATGAGGTCTCCATGCAGTTTCTGTTCTCCAGGCTGAAGAGCCCTGATTTTCTCAGCTTGTCTTCATATGGGAGATGCTCTAGCCCCTTATCTTCTTCATGGCCTCCTCTGGACTTGCTTCATCTATTCCACATCCTTCTTATGTTGCCTAAACACAGCCATCCGGCAAGATCTGCCAAAGCTTGTGTTGTCTGCATCCCTGCCCAGAGCTGGCAGATGGGGCAGAAGTGAGACCTGCACCCTCTCCAGTGGACAGGTGGGTGCCAGGTTGGATACACCATCCTAAACACTTCTGAACCAGTCAGAAAGGTGTTACACTGTTAAAGGTTGATTTCTACAGAGGACAGTGTTGATCGTTGCATGATTTAATCGCTGTTACCAGCTCTTGTGCTGGATTTCCCTTATTTATCATGCCTCTTTCTCCACTGAAGAGCAGGCAGAGGGTTGTGTTTCTCCTAAATCTGAGTGTCTCTGCTCTCTTCACATCTGCTGGCTGTGGAAGTGATGGCATATACAAAGAAGGTCTTTTGTTCACCTTGATTGCTGTGATTTAAACAAAACTCAACCAAGGTGTAACACTTACTTGCTGTACTGCCAAATCTGTGGTTCCTCTGGGGGCAAGAGAAATTGTTACGCTAGCTCAAGTTTTGGTCAAGGGCTTCATCCCTCTTTCGAAGATCTTCAAAGGCCTGAGACCATAGCATCTAAGCAATATGTCCACAGTTAACAGCAGCATTCCCCTGGCAAAACCGTAAATGTGCTGAGAATTCCCTTTAATCAGGCAAATAGCAGTTTGCACCTTTCTCAAGTCCATTTGTGAGAGAAAGAGGATTAATTGCTGCATAGCTTATGGGTTCCTTATTCTCTGAGCATCTTCAGCCTTTTAAGCCTGTTCAGATGCATTCTTGTGGAAGTCTTTTCAGAGCTAGTCTATTTTCCATCCTAATTTGTACATAGATTGTGATCAGATTCAAATGTGCAGATTTCAAGGAAATAGCAAAGATGAAGAATTTCAGTCAAAAAGGATTTAACAGGAAGTGATATAAACATATAGGAATGTAGTGTCCCATCTGATGTCTTTAGCTACCAAACTGGTTTACAGGAGCTTAATTTAGACATTGGGAATGTGTTCAGATTGGTGAATGTGCTACAGACAAGCACCTAATCACTACAGGTTGTGCTACATGTCATTGCAAAAACAATTTCCTTTAGATGTACAGTAAAATGACATCTGTCTGCATTGCATGGTGGAGTTGCATGGTTTGCAGAGGTTCTTTTCCTCCAGACTGTCCAAGATAGTTCCAGAGCTGAAAACAAAAGGACTGGGATATTGTAGGGCTCCAATGGAGTGAATTAGCCAAGCTGAGTACCCAAGAGTAATAAGCACAGCTGCCGCAATGTCCCAGCTCCATTGCCTTCAGGATCTAGCATTTCCACAGGGGCTGAGGCAATGCCATTTCAGATATGAGGATGCCCGAGTCTGGGAAAAAAGCGTTCAAGAGGGAGTCGTTTTGTGACAGTTTTTACATAGTCTGTGATTATTCAATCAATAAACATGATAGTTTTATATTCTAACATCTGCAGAACGTGTTCATTTGGCTATAAAATAGTATCTCTTCCACAGTTCAAAGGGCAGACAAAAGCATTTACTAGATGAAATGCTGCAGTGCTCTCTGAATTAGAGCAAATCATTCTGTGCTGCCACAAAGCCAATTTGCCCAGAGGGTTGGAGAAACAATTTTCTTGAAAGAGCTGATCCTCAACTAGAGTATCAGTGGTACCAGTGTTTGTAACTTCTCTTGTCCCACTTTGAAAAGGGTGATGTAACTCAGCTCTTTAGTACACTCTTAGCACAGTATAGTAACTACTGGGCTGGAGAAGGAAGTTGCTCTCCAATGGAGCAAATTGCTTCTCCTGGCCTGCAAATAGAGCTGCAAATTGGATGGAAGCATCTGTCTGAGGTCCTTTGATGACAAGGCAACTGTGGCTAGTTTTGTGCCAGAACATCTCAACATGTTCTGTAATAGTCACATCCTGTATCCTGTAGGTATTTCTATATAAATGTCATTAGGTATAATTTGCAATCTCGGCATTTTAAGTTCATACTAACAATTTGTAACAGTGCTGTTTGGAAGCAGTGCTGCAAATCAGCAGTGAAGAGCAAGGGCAGATCGGGACACCTGTAATACCTTCGTTCTTTCTCCAGACTTTATTTCTGATTCATAAGGAACACGCCTGGGAGACACAGAAGCATAGAATAGTTTAGGTTGGAAAAGACCTTTACGGTCGAGTCCAACCGTTAACGCAGCACTTCCCTTGTAAATCAGGGCATGAAACTACCACGAGGTGGCATCAAACCCATATGATGGGGCATCAATCCTTGAGCTGGGCTTTTTTCTTCTAATTCTGAGGACATCTCAGTGTTGAAGTCCAAACCCAGCAAGGGGTGCGCTGGTATTTTATAAGCAGGAGCTCTTAATTTTAGAAATCTTCTTCATGCTTAGTACTGCTGCATGTAATTTCACCACCTTCCACAATTAGTACTGCTTCACAGTAGTAAATGAACGTGATTCAGACTATATGCATGAAGCAGGTTAATGCAGTGCTTCCCAAAATCCAGGGCTGTCCCCACCAAAGCAGAGAACAAGTGACCATAAGTTTTAGGAACAAATGCCTTGGAAGAAGAGGCCTGCATGGAGTTTCCTGAAAAGGGCCATGGTTTCTGCTGGTCTATCTGCCACCCACCCCTCAAGTCTCAGTGCTTGAGGTGAACAAGCATCCAGTAGCTAAATCAGCCAGCAGATATGTACCCCTGTGCTGGCTCAAGGAGGTCCTCACTCTGTCAGAATGGGTTGTGTGACAAGATGAATCCCATGGACCTGCTGGAAGCACTGGTGACCTTGATGAGCCTCCCAGGGGCTATGCTCTGCCCTGCGTAGAAACTCTGGACAGCAATGAGGAGCATGGGGAAGCTTGGGATGGGAAAGGCACAGTGAAGCTGTAGGAAAACTATGGAAAAGGGAGCAGAAGGAGTGGTGCTTGTGTCTCATGGGGCCTGACAGCTTTGTGTGCCATGGTGGGGTGTGTGAAATGCGTGCGCTGGCTCAGCCAAGGTGCAGTAACAACCCACCTCCTGTGATGGCCAGACCCACTGCAGCAGCCACAGGAAATGCTGTGGAGCAGTGACTGATCTCCAGAGGGTCTGAGGATAGGCTTGCTGTCAGCCTGTGCTTTCCCCATTGCTCAGATGGTTTCAGGCCTATGCTCTGGGGGCTCTCAGCAGGGCAGAAAACAGGGAACTTGCCCAACCTCTTCTCAACAATTAGCTTCCCTTTAAGCTCTTGCATTTTAAACACTTGAAGAGTATCACTTCTTACAAACCACACTTGTGTGGTAAGGAGGTACCTGAAGTGGAGCCAGCGAGCAGTTAACTGGGCGAAATGTTTGCACAATGCAGGCAGAGCACTGCTTTATCCGCCAGACAAGCACTGACTGCTGGAGCACAGAGCCAATGGCTCTTACTGGGACCGGACTTTCTCCTCCAGAGGCTCTTGCTGATAGGAGACATTCAATTTATATAGTTTTATTTTAAATCTCCCCATGTTTTCAACATACTTTGCACAGGCCCTCAGCACCCTGGAGACTGGGGTGCCAGGAAGGGACTGTTGCACTGGTCCAGTGCTACGAGTCCTGAAATGCCGTGAGTGAGGTCTGGGCCTTGTGATTCCAAGGGCAAATCTTCCAGAGTTTAAAGTTCCTAGGTACCTCTATAGCTTCTTTGACACCTTAGCCTCTCCTCAGAACAAAGTGATTGCTAGCTGGCTTATCCTTGACTTGCTAAAACCATGGCTTCCATTCTGTGCATGACTCTTTCCCTGGAGGATTTCTCTCTCCCTCTTTCCCCTCCTTGAGAGACCCTTGTTGTTGCCCCTCTACCACGGGATGTAGAGGTACCCCATCTTTCCATTCCCCCCTCATTTCTCAGGGGACTTGGGAAAGCTGCCTTCTTTCCCTGGTGTGCACAAGCCTGATTCCTGCTGGGATGGCATGGGAATATGGGATGAGGGGGATGCCTGGATCACTGAACTCAGCTCCCTCATGTACACAGCACCCATACATAAGGTTTTGATTCAGGAGAGACCCCAGAGCTTCTTCCTTGAACATCCTGTGGCATTATGGGCAATGACAAAGTCTTCAGTACTTTACGATGTGTTTTATAAGAAAAAGAAAAAGAAGAAAGGAAAACCATGTACCTAACCCATGCCAGCCTGGGCCTTGCAGGCCAGGCTGCAGCTCTGTATCCTTGGGAAGCCCCTACTTCTACGTGAAGTCTTGGATTAAAATCATGAATACCTTTATCGTAGCTGAAGCACAATTTGCCACAACTAGCTATGCATATTTATATCTACCATATATGTTGCGGCTTCATGCAAGTCATACAGGTCCAGCTGGGCTCCAGCTTGCTGTGTACACAGCTCCTCAAGCCTGGCGGTACATGCTGCTGATCTACATATAGTCAAGCACTAACCCACCACAGAAGGTGGCCATCATACTGCCTTTCTGAACACATGAGGGAATACTGCCCCAGTTCTGTGTGGTTCCTCACTGATTACAGATCTCAGCCACTTAATACTGGGTGTAAGGTTGTTTTTATTTCCTGTAAAGAACAAAGAGTTTGTCAGAAGAGGAGAGTGAGAATGACAACTGTGTACACATTTCATATATTTCTAGTATTATTTCTCCTCTGGAGAAGAACAGAGCTGTTACTAATACTCACCTTGCCAAGTTTCTGAATTGATATTTTGAAATGAGCTGGGTGTATAATTTAGAAACCACAGGCATAGGAGAAAATGTGCTTTCAATTGAATCTGAAATGGGTGGAGAGTTGATGATGCAGAGAGATAAATGACAGTGATTCTGGAGGGCTAGAGCTGGAGGAAGAATGCTGTAAACCAGACTTTTCACAGCATTTGTGAAGCCAGAGGCATTACAAAGGAGGCATAAGAGGGGGAGACACAGGCAGAAGCCCTTAGTCTGGGACTGGAAAGGCATTCAGCAGGAGCTGAGCACTGTGCAATTGTGTCTCTCTGCACAAGCTGGACAATGGGTGCTGGAGCTCCAGCAGGCTCAGGTGGCCATGGGGATGGAGGCAGCAGCAGCAGGGCAAAGGGAGAAGTAGTCCCTAGCAAGACAGAGGCTGGAGTAGAGCTTGCACAGCAGCACAGGTATCCACATTATCTGAAATTTGCTCTCTTTCCTAACCTGTGCCCAGGCAGTGTTATCCCTTACCCTACCAGATACATAGGGAAGATATAGATACAGGCCCTTGGCAAATGCATTGTCACTAGGCACTTGCAAGGTGTCTGTGGAAGGAAGAAGCTTTGAGAAATGGTCACTCACCATGTGAAGGATACAAGGTGAACTGTAGGATAGTAGAAATACTCGGCAACTTTGTCAGTGTTCCCCTCCTGTAATCTGATTTCCTACCAAAATTGAGCTGCTATTTGAAATCAGAGGAAAAGAATGAACTGTTTAGACGTTACAGCTGCAGACTCTCCAGACTGTGACTCAGTGCCATGATGTCTGCATGATCCTCCCTCCAGTGAACCTGAAGCAAGGACTCTGAAAGAGGAATCCTGCAGGATTACTGGGTTCTCTCTGAAACTCCAGCAGAATTAAATCCTCTTCCTGCAACAAACAAAATCCTTGCAAAACCTTGTGCATGGCTAACATTACAATGGAGGATTCTCTACTTGGCTGCATTCCAGTGCAGCCCTGCTCAGTCACCAGAGCTATTGCTTGTCTCTTCAGAACCCCCCAAGCCGGAGCTGACCCGTGCCTGTAATGCAACACCCTGGAACTGCCCCGGTGTGACTCTCCACACTGCACCCAGGGCTTTGCATAACACGCAGGTCATTTCCCAGCATGTGGTTCTCTCCTTGCAGGGCTTGGGAGGCTGCTGGCAGGGCCCCCAAACAGCCATCCCTCCTCCAAACAGCTTCCTGTCCTTCTTGGAGTTGGCTGCTGTGCTCAAGGCCAGCTCTGGTATGCATACACATCTACCAGACCTGGGATCAGTGTGCTGTGCAGAACAGAGCAGTAAGGAGCCTCATGGCAGTCTCCAGAGCTGCCTTCAAGCTCAGGCTCCACCGCTTAAGTTCTACTGCAATTGTGACCATGCTGGAACTTGTCCCTCTTTGTTTTGGACCCTGACCTACTGACTTGTCTTCTTGGCTTAACCTCAGACCAAGCCCTACTACACTGAAAGATGCTGTGCCCTTCCTTCCCAAATAGGCAATGTATCCTCTGCAGTAGCATAGGTCAAAATACAGCTTGGATGGTGATTAGAAGGCTGGAACACAATCTGCTGGGACTTGTATTGGATTAAATACAGCCCAGCCAGTCTGAGCCTTATAAACATGGCAGCTTCCAAGGAGCTGAGAGTGGTGCATCTGCACCTCTTGTGAAATACAAGCCTTAAAGCTCCACAAACAAATGCCAGTCACTTTTGGGGCTCAACTTTGGCAAAGAACAAATTCATGCACAGTGCAATGGGAATTAATTTCCCTGAGCTTTGTGGTGCCAGGATTTCAGCAAGTCTCACATTACACTGCAGAGGCAGTCTTAAAAGGGGGATCATTGGAGACCTGGATTTTTAATACAGAAAAGAAGTGGGATATGAAATGTGGAAGAACATCTTTTGAGCACTCTGCAGACATAAACAAGCTGCTTTCCCTCATGTCATTTGTCTCCTGCAAATAGATAATGACATTCATTAAATACAAGTCCAGATCCCCAAATGTATTTTGCCAAGGAACTGCCATTGATTTTCTTTATGGCTCCATGACTTGTTTCTCTGTGCTGGGCTTGCATTGCCCCTCTCCACAGCAAACTCTGCAGAAGTGTAGGAGAGAGTCTGCTGCTGCATCTGATTACAAGGAGAGTGAATCGCTAGCACAATTCTAAACAGTTCAACCAGAACAGGAAGCAGAATCAAGCTCTAAGGCCACCATCTTATGAATTATAAGGACGAGGGTAAGAGATAGGCTGGCAGAAATCTCCCTTTTGAATTGTTTTGCAATGGAAAGTTAGCGACTGTGAAGCAAAATCAAACTGGGCAATTTATGGCAAAATTATTTTGGATTGCTTGTTGGTTGCTTTGTTTTTTCAATTTGGGACAAATAATTAGTTTGTTCTTTTTTAATAAAATAATCTGCAGTCACACCTGGGGACAGGGAGGAATTGTAGCTCCTCCTGGAGAGCAGAAGGCAGGAGGGAGCCTGTGTCACTGCAGGACACAGGCACTTTCTTTGCTTGTAGTTAATTGCGACATGAAAGTGACTCAATTTCTTCTGCTGACTTTGTTTCATTCTGCTGCCCTGGAATTGCCTTTTGGAGTCAGTGGGAGTGAAATGCCTCCTGCAGCGTGGCTCTGACACTGCTCAGCTCCGGGCAGGGACAGCTGAGCATCAAACCTTGTAGAAAAAGGGAATTGTTTTTTTAGTCAGTTGATATTCCTCAGCCTTCATCAATGCATCAGTGTGGGGGCTTTCCACACAGTATATCCAGATCTCAAGCAATTATGTCTACCTGAGCAGGCTAATCATAGAATCCCAGGCTGGTTTGGTTTGGAAGAGTCCTTAAAGCTCATCCAGTTCCAACCCCCTGCCACAGACAATGACACCTTGCAGTAGACCAGGTTTCTCTAAGCCCCGTCCAACCTGGCCTTGAACACTGCTGGGGATGGTGCAGCCACAGCTTGTCTGGGTAACCTGTGTTTCCAGCCTTTGGTAATGATGATGACCCCCATGAGGTGAGGAGGTGGATGCAGGGTGATGATTTGTCTGTTTACCACTATCCTCTTCTGGGCTCTGAACCTCCCCAGGGCCAAGAGGTGCAAGAGTAGCCCTATATGCTTCTGGCTTTTAGGCCTTTTAGCATTTATACAGCTGACTTGTGTGCTATAATGACACCTCTTACATTCCATCTGCTGGGAGTCTGCATGCTCACAGAGAAAGCTCTGGATTCATCCTGCCTGAATCAACATAGCAGAGCAAGTGAAGACCAGAAACAGGGAGCACGTGGAAGCTCCTGCCTGGCACAGTCGCAGACTCTCTATCTGAAACATGAGTAATGCCTGTTCAGATGCTAGTACATTAGTGACATGTAGACTTGTGTGAGCTCCAGCTTCCAGTGATGCTCTCTGGAGAGCCAGGCTTCCTCACCCAGGAGCAAAGTGGGATGGAAAGGACTGGAAGAGCTCTGAGGGGGTAAGACTTGCTAGCAATTCTTCCCACAGCTGTGGTTTTAAGGAGCAGATGGGTGCTCATCTGTAAAGAAGAAGGCAGCTGGTGGATCTGGACTATACTGTTCAGTCATCTAGGCCCGCTTTGGGGTTTTCAGCCTATTCTCAGTCACAAGAGTAGACCACTGTTCTGCTGGTGCAGTACCTGAGCAACTCAGCTGTGTATACAGCTGATGGCTGACATCATTCACAGACCTGACCAAATCCAATGAGGGGACTAAAGATGCTTGAATTGAACAGAAGGAGCAATTAAGTCTCCTTTTTGCATCAACTGAAGCAATGGAGGCCACCACAGAAGGCACTGACAACCCAGAACTCCCTGGTCATGGCTAGGCAAGATAGTGGTTTTCACCTCCCAAATCCCACTGAGCAGGAAAGTAAAATTTTCACCTTGTTCTGTGATGACCATGATGAAGACGAAGAACTAAAACTCACCCAGCTTAACTTCAGACCTTAACTGAGTTGCCTACCCCAGGTTTTGGTGGCCACTGGTCCTGGTGGAGCTGCCAGAGAAGGGCAGGCATGTGAATAAGACCTTGTGTGGGTACTGTCACCCTGCAGAGCTCTCCAAGAGAGGGACCCCAGTTGTTAGGCTCTGAATGCATACAGCTGGGTGAATTCAGGCACAAGTGACATCCTTGATGCTGGAAATTGAATCTGCAGCATAAAGCCACAGCTGCTGAACTGGCTTTCCTCTCCTGTGTAAGTGAAATTAAGAGTCTTCATGCAAAATTGCACCACGTTTAATTACTGTTAGCATTACAGTATCACATATAGTCCTACCTGCAGGTGAGGACCATGCAGTGTCAGGCTGGTTCCTGCCACAGTTGTGTGCCTTCTTGACACTGCATGACAATGAGATACACCTTTGGTCAGAATCACGATCATGTCCGGCCCAGGAAAGCCAGGCAGCCATCCCTCACATACAACAGGTTTGGAGATCTCATTTTCCAGTTTCTGTTTAAATCAAGATTGTATTATTTTTAACATCCTGTGAAATAAAATATTTGCATGGGAGTCCTAGTTTGAGGAAAGGAAGTCCCTGATATGCTTGCAATTACATTTCTGGCTCTCTGAACTACAGAATTGGAAGTGATTTTTGTAAGTGGGCTGAGGGTGTAACAGAAGAAGCTTGGAGAAGCAGAGCCAAGGAGATAGGAATGGGAATGCATTCAAAGAGCTGCCTTAGGCTCAGCCTGTGTAACATGTTACTGACAGCTGGCCGGGAATACAGCAAGCATGTTGCAAGGTCCAGGTTCTATCCAAGGAATCTGCAACCCAGCACCAGCAAACTCCAAGCCAGGACATCACCAGGGAGGAAGGGGAGTGCATCTGCAACAGGAAGGAAGAGAACAGTAATAAACACAGCTGTGGAAGTGAAAAGATTAAGGGAGGACTTTGGAAGGTAGAGATTGACTGGCCAACAAGGGACAAGGTGGAGAAGGCGCAGTCTGAAGGACAGTGAAAGAGAGAGGAGACATGGATGGACAGTGGTAAAGAGAGGGAAAACATACTCAAAACCAATTTTTAGTATTACTATGGATAAAAAATGGGTTTAAATAAGTGCTTGCTGTAAAAATCCTGTTGTCCTGCTGCTATAATGGAGCATGTGCCCACCAGGAGGGTGAAGAGTCAGGTCAAAACATTTGAATGTACCTTCCATGGCATTGCCCCAGTGCTACCAGCAGATCAATGGTTAAACAGCACTACCCTCTCCTGATAGCTGCCTTCAATAATTGTAAAATCTCATTGTACTTGTGGTGAGTCTCTAACTTAGTGAGCTGGAAACATTCCCAGAAAGGAAAGAAGACATTGATTTTAATTGTTTTATGAATTGTTTTCCCATGGAAAATGACACAAAGTTAATGTCCAAGTGCGAGAGCTTCTCCTCCCAAAGAGGCACCTCATGCGGCATCTCTGACAGGTCCATTTTGCCTCTAATATGCTTCTTCATGCTGCTGAATGCTCTTTGCAGCTGATTGATAAGTTTATTGTCTGCCCTTCATCTACAATCTCTGTTAGTCAGCTTGGCTCAGACCTCCTCAAACTGAGATAAGAGCAAAGTTGCCAGGAATCTAAATGATCTCAGAGAAGGGTCCTAAAAAGCCTGGCTCTCCTGTCACTTGTAGCAATGTAGCCTTGGCGATACAAGGCTACGTTGGAAGCCTACATTGCAAAACTTTGCCATCCTGACCACAGTCTGACAAGGAGCCACTGCTAAAAGAGACATCAAAGCCTGCCAAATATGTAGAGCAATACATCACCATTCTCCATGTGGAGTCAGCTGTCAGCCTGAGACTGGAAATTGGGATTCAGCTGCTGAGTTCTTGAGCTGTGCCAAAGGTCTCCAAGGGAAAAAGCTTTTCTTATGGGGATTCCAGGTGTCAACCTGAAGCCCTCTCCAAGTAGGAAACTGAAGGAGAAGAGAAGAGCCAGTGGAAGCTCTTCTTTCTTACAAAAGTCTTCCAGTGCCCAAAGAGGGCTGACAAGAAACCTGGAGAGGGCCTTTGGGTAAGAGCCTGTAAGGACAGGACAAGGGTAATGGCTTTAACCTAACAGAGGGGAGACTGGGATGAGGTCTTAGGCAGAAGTTCTTCCCTGTGAGGGTGCTGAGGCGCTGGCACAGGTTGCCCAGAGAAGCTGTGGCTGCCCCATCCCTGGCAGTGTTCAAGGCCGGGTTGGATGGGGCTTGGAACAACCTGATCAAGTGGAAGGTGTCCCTGCCCTTGGCAGGTGATTGGAACTGGATGAGCTTTAAGGTCCCTTCCAGCCCAAACAAACCAGTCTGGGATTCTGTGATTCTGTGAAGAATAAAAAATTAAGGTTAAGATAGAAAGGCTTCAAATGTTTTCAAGTGAGTACTTCACATACTGGACCCCCATGAGACTGTGCCAGTAGACCATTAAAGCTGTAATTACAAATGAAATATGACTTTTTGGGGCAGTCTTAGGCCCACACAAAGTGGAAAAAACAGAGAACTAATTCTTGGGATGCTGGGTTTGTCAGTGGGCAAGTCAGGTGGCCTCCCTCAGTGCTCTGAGTTGTGCTGGGCGGCACAAGCAACTCCATCCCAGGCTGTGAGAGGACCAAGCAGTCAGTAACACTGTGCACAACTTTGTTCCCAGCATCTTTGCTTCAGTGAAGCTGGACCTCATGTAAAGTGCTTCAAGGTCTGTTACAACACGTGCAGGGAGCAGTAACTTTATCAACCATATTTACCTCACTGAACAAACATAATCACAATTGGTACCACCTGAGTTCAAAAAAGCATGTTGAAGTCATTAGCTGAAGATTGTTTGAGGTAGTTATCCATTCCCTAGTGATTAACCAGCAATTTCCTATCCATCGAGGCCTAACATTGCACTCTATTAGACTTTATGAAACATGCAGGGTGTGTGTATGCAGAGAACACGGTAATTGCTTTAATTACAATTCTTTTGATTAGCAATTTTTTTTCCCTGTCAAGAAGGTTGCCTGCTCCTGCGTTTGTGGAGAATTCATCCCTTCCTTCTAAGGAACAATGTTTTGCATGAGCACCACCTCCTCAGATCCCTACTGGTCCTCCCTGCAGAAAAGCATGAGGTATTTGTGTGTGTGTGTGTGTGTGTGTGTCTGTGTGCATGACAAGACGTTTTGGTCCTTTCTAAGCTCCCTGCAATACTTGACATCTTCATAGACACAACACAGCTTAATTCTCGGGAGGCAGCAGGCTGTTCTTCTCCTGCCTCATCTGTTCTCAGACAGGCTCATTAACGTTGCCGGCCTCTTGCACTTTGGTGCTTTCTGTAAACAGATCATACCAACCTCAGAGTGTGGTGGGCTGACCCTTGCTGGACACCGTCTGCTCACCAAAGCCACTCTGTCAACCCAGTCCTCAGCTGGACAGGGAGAGAAAACATACCAAAAGGCTTGTGGATTGAGAGGACAGGGAGTGATCACTCAGCAATTACCATCACAGGCAAACAGACTCAACTTGTGGAAAATAATTTAATTTATTACCAATCAAATCAGAGGAGGATAATGAGAAATTAAAACTAAATGTTAAAGCACCTTCCCCCAACCCTCCCTTCTTCCTGGTGCCATGGTTTAACCCCAGCCAGCAGCTCAGCCCCATGCAGCCGCTTGCTCGCCCCCTGCGGTGGGATTTGGAGAGGATCAGAAACTCATGGAGTGGATAAAGGCAGCTTAGTGGGAAAAGCAAAAGCCACATGCACAAGCAAAGGAAACCAAGTAATTCCTTCGCCACTTTCTCTAGCAGGCGGGAGATCAGCCATCTCCAAGAGAGCAGGGCTTCATCACGTGTAACGGTGACTTGGGAAGACAAACATCATCACTCCCAGTGTCCCCTCTTCCTCCTTCTTCTTCCAGCTCTATATGCTGAGCATGATGTCCTATGGCATGGGATATCCCTTGGGTCAGTTGGGGTCAGCTGTCCTGGCTGTGTCCCCCTCTCACCTCCTTGTGCATCCTCAGCCTCCTTGATGGTGGGGTGAGGAGCAGAACAGGCCTTGTCTCTGTGTAAGCACTGCTCAGCAATAACTAAAGCATCCCTGTGTGATGAGCACTGTTTGCAGCACAAATCCAAACCATCACCCCATATTAGCTACTATGAAGAAAATTAATCATACCTCAGCCAAACCCAGGACATTTTCCACCCCTTCTTCCATAACACTGTCATTCACAGCTCAGCCACTTCTCCTTCCTTCTGCGCATGGATCAGCAGAGACTGAGGTAAAGAGGTGGGCACTTCAGATGGTCCTTCATCCCAGCATCCACACTTGCTTCATGTAGCTGGGTACTATTTGACACATCAGACATGCAGAGTAGAGACAGATACTGACGGATCTATTTACACTCCACTCAGGATTTAAAGCTTTTTGTCTCCTTAACCTGAAGAATAGGAGATTAAGTGTTTTAATTTGGATATAAGCTTAGAGTTTAACAGAGGAAGGCAGCCTCCAGAGCAAGAAGTACAGGGCTGAGTTGCTGCAAACTGACCCCGAAATGAAGCACGTGTGCAGCCCTGTCCCCCTTCTCTCAAAGGAAGCTGTCTCTGACTCCATCAGACAAACTCCAGATAAAGGAATGACCCATGGATTCAGTGTCTCCAATACTAGACTTCCCTGAAGTCTGGGACACACAGTGAGACATGCTCAGGAAAGAAACCCTCATGGATGATAAGTCCTTATTCCATCTTATTCTATTCACACTAGGGAAGAGTGACAAAGAAGCAATGGAAAGCTTTTTGAGAACTATTTTTAACCTTTCCCAGGCGACTGAAAAGCTTTACAAATGGCAAGGGAGGGCTGTGCCATGAGCACTTTTTCTGTGTCAGATGTCTCACAGGAGAGCACAGCGTGGCAGAGGCAGAAGACAATGTGTTTCAAAGGCCAGCACAAACGTGCCAGCTGCCAAGCAGGGATGGCTTCCATTTGTGATGAATCACCACCATACCTTATCAAAGCACCCAAAAGCTGTATTTTAAATCACCATCTTCTGACACAAGGCACTGCAGTCCCTGCCTAGAACATGGAGTTTCAGCGGATCTCAAGATGAAAAGCAAAAGATTGGATAAGTCACGCATAGAGGAAAAATGGGAACCAGTTCCAGATGTCTAGTTCTGAAGACAAATCGTCTGTCTTAAAGCTGTGTTTTGCCTCCAACAGTAAAGTTTCTTAGATTTACTTCCTTATGATCATGGAGAAATTGTACCCTTCACAAGCTGATAGGGAACAGCAGCCTTTTTTCTTAGACAGCAAAACTTCCCTGTCAAGTCCTCACATCTGTCTCTTCTAGCCAAAGGCTTGTTTTCATCTTGTTTTTTGTTTGAATACTGCACAATGCTGAAGCAAGAGGATGGGAAGATTCCTGTTCTCAGACAGAAAGCAAATGAAAAGTCAAGAGAAACATCACTGCAAGTCTAGCACTGAATGTAATCGTGCATGAAACCCCAAGGCTGAGTCCTTTTGTCTGAGAAGAACTTAATAAATATTTACCCCCTATCTCCTGCAGACCAACAAATAATAGCCACATCCTTGTAAAAGCCAAGCCATTTCATATTAGAGGCAGAGGAACCTTCTGGGCACTGCATGCTTCCATTAAAAAGTGAAGGAAAAAAACCAGTGGCTTTTACTTAGACTAGGAATGTCACCTCTCCTGAGGTATGGCTACTGCTCATGGTCTGTGCTCTGTAGAGCAGCAGCCTGGCAGAGGTGCCTCCTCTTGAACCAAGGCCAGGAAGGCTCAGCTGCAGAGAGCAGGATCTTCAGTTCTTCTACAGGATCATCTTCAGTTCTTCTACAGGATCATCTTCAGTTCTTCTACAGCACAAAAGTCTGAGGGCACTGGCTGCCTCCCAGAGTGATGGTGTTACCCTATGTGAGGAAAACTGTGCCTACCAGTAGTGTAGGTCTGGTCATGGCTTGGATTTATGCCTGGCAGAAGACAGGAGCCTTCCTCTAGTTGCAGAAGAACTGAAGGAAATTACAGAGCAACATAACAGGGGCTCACCTGTGCACTGTGACCCCCTCTTCTCCATCAGCATGTTTCTGGTTACAGCTTTGCCAGCTTTGTAAACACTGATCTTACTCCTAGAGATGTATGTGCTCCATCTGAGACATGTAACTGGAAGAGACAGTAAGCAAACTCAGCATCAGAGCCAGGGGATGCTCCTTCGTCAGCAGTCTGAAATGTACAGTGCCAGGGAGCCTCCTGGGCTCCAACAGTTCCCATAAATCACCAAGTTTTACAGCAGGTCTAGAGGTCCTCACCTAGGCTCCAAGTGCGGTGGGGGCTTTGGAAATGCTTTCCCACACTGGAGCAAATTTTCATCAGTCACCTGACGGTGTCCTTCTTGGAAGTATCTCTGCAGACAGGGATGTGAGGATCGACCCTTGGGAGGCTTGTGTGACTGATCCCAGGCAATCTTCATCATATTCTTGTTAGCTCCTGCAGGACCCCAGAGTTATATTTCACATCCAGTGGGACTAACAGCCCTGTCTTCTTCTCTTCCAGCACCATGGAAGGTACCTGCTATCTGCTCCCTGAAAATATGCTGGTGCTGAAGCACTCTGGTGATGACATGGTGTCTGTGTGGATGAAAAGAGGCTGCAAATGTTGATCAAGCACTGCCAGGAGAGATTAGCAAGATCCAATGGTCCTTCAGTGGGCTTCAAGGTCCTGTAGCTGGCCTGACAAGCCTTTTACTTTCCACGCACAAGCAAGCCTGAGCCACCTGCTTTTGACAAACACAAGTTGGTGTTTTTAACAGATCCACCTCTGGTGGCACACATAACTCAAGTGCCCCAGGAGAGGACTAAATTGTAGAATCATTACAGAATCCACAGTTTGGGTTGAAGGGACCTTAAAGCTCATCCAATTCCAACCCCCTGCCATGCACAGGGACACCTTCCACTAGACCAGGTTGTTCCAAGCGCTGTCCAACCTGGCCTTGAACCTCCCAGTTTTATGGCTTTCCCAGCCTCTAACCCACAGCAGATCCTTTTTCTCTCCTGAGCATGTGTTCCCTGAAGCAGGTTTGGGCTGTGCTTGGAGCCCTTTTGGCAGCAGGGACCCACTGCAGGTGGGTGTTTAGTTCCAACACACCCACTTTTAAATAACACCTCACTGTTTTGCTGTATGTTTTAATATGAAGTGAACAGTTTAATGAGTCTTTTGCCTTTTGCAGATGCTCACAGGAGCCTCTTAGCTCATAAGAGTTTGGGATAGATCCTGGCTGGCTCAAGACTCACTCCTATAAGCTGTTGCACTGGCTGCTGCATGAATTCCTCCCATGCTAAAGGCGTGAAGGAAGCTAATTGAAGAGCAGGCACTGAGAAGGTATTTAGATACTTTTACCAGCTCCTCATATCTTTTTAGATACCATTTACAGGGCAGGGATGATTCTGGCCCCAGCCCATCACCACAGCAGGTTGGACTTTGTTCCAGAGAGGCTCGTGGAGCCAATGACTCCATGGGTGTGAGCATGGCTGAGGGAGACGTGGTGAAGATGTGGAGTGAGACTTGCAGGAAGCATCTTCTAATCCCACGTCTTGGTGTGTGGAGGGTCCGTGGGCAAATCACGTCTTCTCCAGGCCTGCTTGTAGCATGGGCTTGACGGCTCCATCAGGATGCTGAGAATACAGTGTGCTAAAAATGGGAGCTGCTGGGGCTGCATGTGTGAGCAGCTGGGGCTAAAGAGCGTTGGTGCTTTCCTACTCCTGGGAAACCATGTGGGTTCATCAGCTGTGAGCCAAATCTTACTTCACTTGTGCTTGTTTTCATCTACTGCAGCACATCTTTGAAGGTCCTTTCCAACCCAAACTATCCTATGTTTCTATGATCTGGAAGACCCTAAGCTCTTCAGCACAGGGACAACATCTATCTCATCTGAAATGAAATTACACCTTAGGTGCTATTTTAATAAAGAATAAGAGCAATTACTTCTATGGATTTGCAGTGTATACCTGAAACCTCTGGAATGCTTGAAGCTGCAGGCCCCCACACCTACTGAGTTCAAGTTTTTCATGGCAGAATTCACACCAGCCTTTTGTTTTTACTAAATTATCCTGGGTTCCTTTGTGGGGTTTGGTTGTTAACACATTCTCCCTCCTGCAGAAATTAAACATTAGTATTTCTCCATCCCAGCGCACTTCAAAGAAACAAAGACATAAAATAGAGACGCCTCCAGGTATATTAAACAAGTGTTGAAGAAGAATGAGACTCAAGAGTGCTAGGAGAAGATAGGAGTTTGTGACTAGTCCCTGGAGTTAGAAATCCTGTTAAATCCTGTTTATCCAGCAAATACACTTAAGCATCACTTCTGACCTGCTTCTTGACTATGCTGAGAACAAGGCTTGCTCTTGAGTTTGCAGAGGAAAGCATCCTGCTTTGCAGTGATGAGGGCTGAAGAACTGCTTAGAAACCTAAATGGTGCACACATAAGAGGGAAGCTCAAGCAGCTTGATGGGAAACTGGAGTTAAAAAACCTCTTTCCCATCATATCTGCTGTTTCAGTTGAGGCAGTGTTCAAGGCCAGGTTTGGATGGGGCTTGGAGCAACCTGGTCTAGTGGAAAGTGTCCCTGCCTACACCGGGGGGGTGGATCTGGAGGACCTTTAAGGTCTCTTCCAACCCAAACCATTCTGTGATTCTATGAGTAAAGGTATTTCTCTGAAACTATCCAGGCCCTGGAATAGAGAAAGGCAAACAAATATCCTCAAAACTCATTCCACTTCCTTCTGCTGCACTCTTCAGAGGCAGCAGCTCCCTCTGTGGTCAGCTCTGGTGTGGTTTGGATGAGGTGCTGTGGGTGCATGGTCACAGCATAGTGCAGCCAGACAGCACGAGGCATCCCTGGCCAGTCTGCATCAGGAGATAGTGGAAAACTACAGAAAAATCTGAAGAGCTTTCTATAGCCCCGAGGAGGCCGGCGAGGCAATCTTTAAAGCCGTGTTACTATAGCAGCCCTGATGGCAATTTAACAGTACATCTCCTTTTCTCTTCTTCACACCCCTTTCACAACAAAAAAATGAGATTAGTCTCATCTTCAGCAATTACCTCACTGTGTTCTGTCAGCCTTTGCTAACAGCTTGCCAGGATAGCCCCACAACATTGCTGTGTGCCCAAGAGCCCTGTACTGTTCTCCCTTGAAGCAGAGAAGAAAACAGCCTGTGCCAGAAGCATCCTTTGGGCACAGGGATGGTATCACAGGAGAAGACACATGGTGTTTGCACGACAGGGTCCCATGGTGCAGTGTCTGTGCTGCACTAGCCACAGTTTTGGCAGGAGCTTTTTCATGAGCGGGAGAGAAGTTTTGCTGTAGGTGTGGGCAGGAAACATACATCTGCCTCAAACTTGGGGTTTGGGGAAAGCAGAGGATGGAGTTTGGGGGCTAGTCCCACCTGGGGAGGCTCAACTCGTGTTTAGTGCCTTTTAGAAAGCAGATGCTTAGCTCTGTTCCCTGTTGCTGCAGGACACCCAATGCCAGCGTCCCTTCTGCCTGGTGCTCCATGGAGCAGGGCAGTAAGATCTGGTTCAGGCCAGCTCCAGCCTAGTCCCGCCACTGCACCATCCACACCACATTCCCAGTGTGGACCTGGAGATCACGCAGCGCCAGCCCTTTGCTTCATGCTTCTCTCCAGTCCCTTCCTATGCCACAGAGGGCTCGGGAACCTGCCAGAGATCTTCCCAGCAGAGCTGGTATCCAACAAGCTATTTCTTCCCAGATACTTTTCCTTAATCCTTCACCAGAGGGGAGTCAGGAGACCTCCCTTCTCTGTCAGTGGTGCCTAAAAAAAATGTTCCTACTGCACTTCCTGCACAAATCAACCTAATCACCCATTCCTGTGGCAGCTAATGAGCTTGAAGCTTTCATGGTCAGCACCTCCTTCCTTCCCTGTGGGAGAGGCAGCTTCAGCTTGAGCTGTCCTTAGCTAAAGAGCTTTAACAGCAGTGAAGGAGCAGGAGGAAAAATCTCTGGAGAATAGAAGTGTGGCTGGTGTGGCTGAGGCTGCTGAACAGTGAGCTCTTAGTGACAAGCAGTGTGCTTCAAACCCCTGCATGAGTGAGGCTGGGTGCTGACTGAAGAGGATTAGGGGCATTACTGTTGCAGGTATGTCTTTGCTCCCAGCCCTGTGTCCTGCAGCACATGCAGATATCTTCCCAGCCTCAGTATCACAAACACTTCCACACACTGTGTGACATGATTGGCAGCATGTTGGCATTGCTCTACAGGGCTGCTTGTGGGTGAAATCCCTGTGATAGGGAAAGGCACCAGCAAATGCTGCTCATGATGACATCGTGAGGTGCGTTGGGGTCTGTCTGCTTCCCTGTGCTGGCTGTCCTGAGACTAGCTCTTCTGGGGAAGGATGGCCCCTTCCCATCAGCAAACTGCTCCTGGTGCTTGTCCTTCCCATGCTGCCTGTGCTCTGTGTCTACCCTGAGTTCCACTAGTATGAGCCAGGCACTGAGCTGAGGTCCCCAGTGTCTGCAGTGTCATTGCTGATCAGCAGCGCAGTTTGTTACAAGCCTCCTGGGTCCCACTTCTGTCTTGCAACCCTTTCAGTACAGCATCCTACATACTAAGCAAGAATAAATTAACTTACCAGCCCCTGAGGTCTTTGGATCAGAGGAGACCTTATGACAGTCTTCCAATATCTAAAACAGTTTGCGAAAAATCTGGAGAGGGGTTTTTGACAAGGGTGTATAGGGACAGGACAAGGGGGAATGGCTTTAAACTGGCAAAGGCAAGATTGAGATGAGATCTTAGGCACATGTTTTCTTCCCTGTGAGGGTGCTGAGGCACTGACACAGGCTGCCCAGAGAAGCTGTGGCTGCCCCATCCCTGGCAGTGTTCAAGGCCAGGCTGGATGGGGCTTGGAGCAACCTGGTCTGGTGGAAGGTGTCTCTGCCCATGGCAGGGATTTGGAGCTTTAAGGTCCCTTCCAACACAAACCAGTCTGGGATTCGAGGAACCAAAAATATTGACCTCTCAGGGCTTCAGTGAGCACCACACTCCAGCTGCCAGCTGGGACTGCTCAGAGCATGCTGTTCTTGCTGCGGAGTTTGACATCTTTGGCTGTATTGTAGCAACCACGAGGCCACCTCAGTGCTGCAGTACTAATCCATCAGCATGACACTCACACTGGTGTGAGCAGTGACTCAAGCTTGTGCACAGAACGTGTCTGCAGAGAGGCACTAATGGCATTTTCTGAAACTCTGATTGGTTTCCCAGTTTCGAAAGAGCTGCCTGCCAGGCTGGGCCCTCTTCCAAGGTTTCCTGGAAATATGAAGATGTTAAGAAGGTGCTGCTGTCAGATGCCCTGAGTCAAGTTGAGCCCATCACTCTGTCCAGCTCTGGCTGGTACTGCCACTTCCTACAATGAAGTCAGAACCACCGTGCCAGAGTTCTTGCACACCCGAGGCTGAAGAGCTGGTGGCTCAGTTGCAGGTTGGCTGTTTCATCCTACACAGCTCAGCTTATTTTCAACTCAACACCAAGTTTATCCTTTGCTTCTGGTACTGAGCTGTTGTGTAATGTTAATTATTGTACGCTCCATCCTCCTCCCACGGTCACAGATGTATTTGGGGCTGAGTGAGGTGATTTCTGCACATAAAGGAAAAGGAAGCGTGGCACCTTTGATACAACAGGTGCCATGTCACTGAAAGACAAGGGCAGGACATGGGGTGATGCTCACAGAGGGTGAATTAAGAAAGAAGAAGGATGCAAAGATTTTAAGTGATAGCTTCACATCATATCTGTCCCCTGGCTACTTGGCAGATTATTCATTGCCTTTATTACCTCTGTGTTAAATTACCCTTCTTTGCCTTTAATTTTTCCAAGAGGCTTATTGTTTCATTTTGTCTGGTTTATCTTTAAAGGAGCTTTTTGTAAAAGGAAAGCTGTCAGGAGATGCTGGCACAGCACCCCACAGAAAGATACATCCATTTATTTATCTGGTCTAGCAGAAGATGTCCCTGCCCATGGCAGGGGGTTGGAACTGAACGAGCTTTAGGGTCCCTTCCAGCCCAAACCTATCTGGGATTGTATGATTTATTCCTAGTGAATTCACTTGGGCAGAGCTAGAGGAAAAGGTCCTCATTACACTATTACACCCCATTACACTTAAACCCAGTATCTGCCTTTGCTGGTACTCCCTGGCAGGGCGCAGTTCAGGTATGAACATTTGCCATGAGTAAATGGCCCAAACTCACCAAATCGACTTCAGGCCAGTAGAGATCCTGAAGCTCTTCTCTGGCTGACCCAGCGTCCTTGTGGGAGAGTTCCCATGATGACTCTGTCCCTCTTCATTTTAGTATCGGCAGCTGCTCTAAGGTCTCCCCTTCAGGAGCCTTCTCTTCTCCAGGCTGAACCAGCCCTGCTCTCTCAGCCTGGCTCCAGAGCAGAGCTGCTCCAGCCCTCGCAGCATGTCCGTGGCCTCCCCTGGACTCGCTCCAGCGGCTCCATTTCCCTCTTGTGTTGTTGCCCCAGAGCTGGACATAGAACTGTAAGAGGTGCTCTCCGCAGAGCACAGTAGTAGGGGAGAATCCACTCCCTTGACCTGCTGGCCACATTTAGTGGCCAGGGACTCAGCCTTGAGTCCCTCACCTTTCAGCAGACCCCCAATTCCTCTTTTTGTCACACCATGGATATATAGCAATGTGCTGGTTTTCTGTGAACCAAAAACCTTGAAGACACCTGGCTCCACAATCACACCATCATGCCTGCACAGGACGCACTCCTTTCAGCATCCTGCCTGCACACCCCAACATGAAGAGGGTTTCTCCAGCACTGAGCTCTGTATGCCCTCCACACCCCTCCTGTAGATATAGTTAATCCTCCACAAGCTTCTCCAAGCGACAGCCAGATCCAGAGTCACCAGCACCCAATTGCGTCCTTGGAGCAAGGCTGTGGTTCTGCCCACCTGGTGCATGTCCTCCCTCACTGCAGGGGAGTGCTGGGCAGTGCAGCACTAGGTTTATTGATGAGATGGGTTATGCTGGTGACTCACAGTCACTGTCTGTACCTGGCAGTGACTCAGCTCTTGCTCCTCTGGTGTGACACAAGCTGTAATACAATCCTGGCTTGTTTGTCGAGAGGGTTTTTACCCTGCTCCCTACCCCCTCTGCAGGGTTCAGGCCATCAGTCACAAGTAGGGCAGCAGCCATCACAACAAGGCTACACACACAATTAAAACCTTATTGGAAGCTTCCTGTCTGCTGGCCAAGGATCTGGATTCTAAAAAGCCAAAGATTAGAGTGAGGCGTGGTTAAAATGCCATTAAATAAGAACAAGTCCAGGCTCTGCTGAGCCTGGCATCATGGCTCTGTGTATGCAGAGGAGGGAAAACCCTGGAGCTCTGTGTCACCTCCTGCGCCTCTGTTCAGCCTTTGAAGGGTGTGCTCCTCTGGGATGGTGGGCACATTGGGCTTCCCTGCTCTCCTTTCTGGACAGTGCTCTGAGCTCTTTGGGGAGGAAATCCCTTTTCTCCCACCACTTTCTTCTTCACAGCTCCCCTCTTCCTCACATCACGGTTAGTTTCCACCTTTCCTTCTTCTACCTCAGTTTCTCTGATCATGGATGCTGTGTTCTCTGAATGGATGTTGTCGTGGTTTAAGCTGTAAATCAGCCACACAGTTTGCTACATGGAGAATCAAAAGAGTGCAACTCCCACAGGTTGAGATAAGAACAGTTTACTAACTATGGTATAACACAAACCACTACTGCTACCACTAGTAATAATAATAGCAAGAGAAATAAAGGAAGAGAATACAACAGCTCACCACATATACCCAGCCCGACCAAGCCAGTGCACCCCCCACCACCCTTCCGGGT
>JANRGW010034643.1:0-12109 GCA_024733675.1 Psilopsiagon aymara
ATACCTTAGTTACTAAACTGTTCTTATCTCAACCTGTGGGAGTCGCATTCTTTCGATTCTCCTTCCCATCCCTCCAGAAGCAGAGGGAAGAAAAAGGGGGAAGTGAGTGAACAAACTGCATGGCTGATTTGTGGCTTAAACCATGACAACTTATATTTAGGATTGACTGTTAGAAACGCTCGAGATGACTCCATTAGGGAAGACTATCGCCTTCATTAGGGAAATACTGTCAACTTCTTAAAGTCTATAAAATGACAACTTAGGTAATCAGTATCTGTTTTCTCATTAGTAGTTTATAGGAGTCGTCACTGCTGCTACCATATGTGTAACAGACCTGTTTCTATCCAAAATGATGTGAAATATGAAAAGATATCATCCTATGGTTCCTGAAATAGAGATTCTCCAACAGCAATGACTAATGCAGCATGTCTGTGTAAAACTTCACTTTAAACCCCACAAGACTGCAATTTCAACAACTCCTCCCTTCTTGAAATGAACCCACTATTGGTAATTCTGTGTATTAGCCTGTATTAGCTTTGGATCAATTGCTTCACCCACACCTTGTGAGAGTTTTTATTTTTTTTTTTCCACTTGGGTAAGTAGGAATAAACTTTGTTATATTGAATTAAAACTGACTGCCAGTGTTTTCTGGCTGTTGTGATGTCATAGAATCATAGAATCCTTAGAGCTGGAAAGGACCTTAAGATCATCTAGTTCCAATCCTCCTGCCATGGGCAGGGGCATCTCACACTGAACCATATCACCCAAGGCTCTGTCCAACCTGGCCTTGAACACTGCCAGGGATGGAGCAGTCACAACTTCCCTGGGCAACCCATTCCAGTGCCTCACCACCCTTACATTAAAGAATTTCTTCTTCATATCCAATCCAAAATTCCCCTGTTTAAGTTTGAACCCATTACCCCTTGTCCTCTCACTACAGTCCCTAATGATGAGTCCCTCCTCAGCATCCCTATAGCCCCCCTTCAGATACTGGAAGGCTGCTATGAGGTCTCCACACAGCCTTCTCTCCTCCAGGCTGAACAGCCCCAACTTTCTCATCCTATCTTCATATGGAAGGTGCTCAACACAGTACTGTTTTAAACTTATTACGAACACTCATAGGTTCCTCATTAACTTCTCATCACTTGTATTCCTCCAGTGAGGGCAGGAAAATGTTCTGATTGCTACTACCCTTTCCATTAATAGTACAGCACAAAACAATGCTGTTGACACTCTTCCAGGTCATAACTTAACTGTCTTCTCTCATTTGTCTCAGTTAGATGGATAGGATTCAAGGTCTGGTTTCCCTATTTTATGTAAGTACAGTAAAGATAGATACCCAGTGAAAGTTTGGGTAGTGGGAGGATAGCACATGTAAATGGCAGTCAAACCAAGAATGGACTTTGCTGTTTTCTTTGACAGCCAGATCTGTATGTTTAGGCCAACTCCTAAAGGAAAATGTTATCATCACCTTCATGCCACAGGTTAATTTTACTGTGTTCAACTGATTCAAAGCATGTTTTCTTTCTCTTTTCTTTCCATGTGTGTCAATTTTTATTTTTGATTTTATTTTTCCTATTGCTGAGCTATTTGGAAGGCTGGTTAGTTACAATGGTGGTACTCAGGGTGATAGTTTGAAGTGATTGAAACAGGTCACTTAAAAGCCTTCACCCTTTTCCTTGGGAAAATGGGAAATAACTTGTAAATATGGCAATGAGAAATGGTATGCATCACTCTTATCTGGATTCCTACTGACAAAAGAATGGAGCACAGATAACTAAATAGGGATGGGGTATATGCTGCATTTTTCATTTAATAAAATGTGCTTGTATGATAAAGTATACTCTTAAGGAGGATCAAAAAAGAGTACAGTGTGTGAGGAAGAGATACTATATGAGCAGAAACTTTATGCAGGGACTTCACTGTGTCAATAAAGTACCATGTCTAGCTGAAGCTGGAATAGCAAGTTGCTTTTTTTTCTTTTTTTTCCCCCAGCTTGCTGGAAAAATAAGCTTGTGTTAAAATAATTGTGAAGAGGTTGAGATTATATGGTCTTTGCCTGTGTTATGGCTCATTCTCATTTAAATCTATGTTCAGATCCCCATTTTTATGACCAGAAAATTTATATGTAAAAGAAGGAAAAAGGTAAAAAAAACTATAACAAATTGTTGATGAAAACGAGAGATTTCATGAATTTCAATGTGGAAGTCTAGGTGGATCCTGCTATTATTGTCAGAGTCTAGGCAATGAATTTGCACTAGTAGGAGATTATTTTCTGTGATCTGCACATGATATAGTAATTGAGTGCATCTGTCCGTCACTTCTGAATATTGCAGGTGCCATTCCTCCAGCAAGTGGTGGATAGGAATGTAAGTGAGGTGTGTAGGGTGAAGTTTGGTGGGGTTTTATTTTGAGACATGCTGAGGCCAGGCATCAACAGAAATGTAACTGCTGATGTATTGGAAATATTTGTGAAGATCAGCCAAACTTTCAAAAACTTAATGAATGGTGCTTATCTCATGAAGGCTGTATTCTCCCAGAATATGATTCTATGGAAAAGAATAAGCAAGGAGTAGGGAGAGAAAAAGGTGGTCATGTGTGCATGGAATTTAATGAGGTCTGTTGCTTTTGACCTGACTAAATGCTGTCTGCTCCTTCTGCTCTTGGCCTCTGCAGTCATAAATAATCCTTGGGATCTGTGCACTGACAAGGCTACTGCATGCAATGGATTTCTTGTCCTTGCTAACTATTATGATTGACTCTGTAATCTGTGTGTTGTGATGTCATACTGCTGGTGTTTGTAGAGATGTATGAAATTGGAGTATAGGCTATAGACATGCAAGATACAAGCAGACTAGTCAGATTTCCATCTTATCCTTTCCAAGTCTTGAATGTTATCTCTCTGGGAGCTCAAGCAAGATTTAGTAAATAACTTGAATAGCACATACAAAAGGAAAGATTTTGTTGTGTTTTTTGTTTGTTTGTTTGTTTGTTTGTTTTTAATCAGGATTTAAACCCCATATTTACAAATCCTCATGCAGTTGCAGTTGTAATACACAGGTGACATTGGTGACATCTGGTCTTCTGCCATTAAGAAACATAAGCCTCCACCCTGGGAAGTTGTCCTGGTTTCCACTGAGATAGAATTAATTTTCTGCCCAGTAGCTGGTGAAGGGCTGTGTTTTGGCTTCAGTCTGAGAACAATGCTGATAACACTAATGTTTTAGTTTTTGCTACATAGCACTTAGTATGATCAGGGACATTTTGGTCTCATACTCTGCCAGTGAGGGGCGGGGAGCACAAGAAGCTGTGAGGGAGCAGAGACAGGACCTCTGACACCCAACAACTAGTCAAAGCGGTATTCCACATCACAGAGCATCATGCCTAGTATAGAACTTGGGGTGGTGGTTGGCCAGAAAGGGACCAATGGCTATGTAAGATTAAGATCACTGATTGAGATAAGCTCTTAGGCAGAAGTTCTTCTCTGTGAGGGTGGTGAGGCACTGGCACAGGTCACCCAGAGAAGCTGTGCCTGCCCCATCCCTGGCAGTGTTAAAGGCCAGGCTGGACAGGACTTGGAGCAACCTGGTCTAGTGGAAGGTGTCCCTGCCAGTGGCTGAGGACTGGAACTGGATGTGTTTTAAGGTCCCTTTCAAACCAAACCACTCAAGGATTCTGTGGCTTACAGTTTGTACCATTGAGAATCTCAATGAGGCTGGAAGCAGCAGCCCTAGTGATTTCTTTGCTTTTCAACTTGTTCCTGTATGCAGATAAAGTGTCAGGTTCAGTGTATTCTTTTTCTGAAATCCATTCTGCTTATGTTTTGCAAAGTAGGTATTCCTGAATGTCAGTGGAGCCACACCAGTTTGCTATATTAAGGACAAGGAATGTAATTTATTTACTGTTCATCAAAATTGGTGTTTTCTTGAGGTGAAAGCTTGTGTCTACTGGTGCCAGTGAGAGCCACCTGCATGTCTAACAACATAATGTAGTCATTAGTAGTATGCTGCCGAAGAGGGAAAGAATAGGAATTGCTGTACTCCCGAGGGAATAAAACCAGACAAACATTAATGCTAATGAGACAGATGACCCTGTATAATGAAATTATGCTCTCTTCTTGGTGAAACAGTGTAATGTAGTCATTTCCCAGGTCCTTCTGTACTTTGCCTCTCCTGTTTAGTCAACAGCAAGTGCTGCAGAGAATCATTCCTGTGTTAAAGTATTCTAACCTTTCTATCCTTTTCTCTTTTCTTACAACAGGGACTTCCTCCTTTTATACTAATTCAAGCAGAATATCACTTATTTGAGTATAATGCTGATGTTTTGGTATTTCAGAATAAGTCAAAAATGGCTCAACTTAAGCTGCATGTTTAAGAATAAAAAGCTTGAAAAAACTAAACTAGTCAAAACCTACTGGCTGCTTTGCCACCTTTTAGTACCTTCAAATAAGCAGAAGCATTACTGTTCTTTGTGAGTGGTACTAAAGTGGTGCTTCCTTTGGCAAGGGGCTTGCCACTTCCAGCACAACAGGTTAATGTTGGAAATATCTTCAATCTCAACAAAATTGTCATGGCTGAATTTGCAATTGATTGATTATAGCAATATCAATTGGTGAAGTTAAATGTTATGTTGAAGAAGTTAGGATCATCTACATTGGATCACTGGCAAATAAAAGTCAATAAAAAGTTCAGAGAAATGGATCATGCTTAATTTTTTTTTTTTTTTCCCCAGTTATTAGTTTGGCTGTTAAAATGTTTTGAAGTTCATCAGTTTGTCAATTCAGGTATAAAGAATTATGTGTCATTTGCTTATGAATGTTGATCTCTGGTACAATATATATATATAAATATATATATATTAAAACCCAAAAAAAGCAACAAATAAAGGGTTGGATAAGTTTGGGTTTTGTTTTTTTCTGAAGCCTAACTCAATAATAATAACAACAAAAAGCGTTTAGGTGTACTGACTTTACTCTGTGCTTTCGTGCACGGCACTGGTGTCTGGCTCTATATTCATCCTCTGAAGTGGCTTGTTGTTTTGGCTAGAATGATCCTTTTCTCTCTTTGTATACTGACAAGGTCAAATTCTAAAACAATATTTAAGACAATTGAAAAAATAAAAATGATGGAAAAAATTTATGCACATTCACTGCTGTTTTTCAGTTACTAAGTAGCCCTCTATTATCCTGAATAGCAACAGCCTTCACTACTAAAAGCAGTGAGAGCTCCTGTGTAGTGGAAATGAAACTAAGGTTAATTATAGCGTGGTCATGGGAACTATAATGAACCAGTGTTCAGTGACACTAAAAACATCCCTTTGAAAGCCAGATATAATCACAGAATCACAGAATCAACCAGGCTGGAAAAGACCTGTAAGATCATCAAGTACAACCATTCCCCCAGCATTGCCAAGGCCACTACTTTGGATATGTATCCTTGGATGTTTTACAAATGTTTAGGAAGGAAGGTCATAAAGGTGGATGCTTTGTGTTTTTTTTTTTTTTTTTTTTTTTGGGGGGGGGGGTTGTGAGTGGTTTCTTTTTTTGTGTATTTGTTTTAACTATTTTCCATTATCATAGTGTTTTTTTATCCTTTGTAGCCATAAATACTGCAAAACCAATGTAGTGGTTGCTCATAGGAATCCCCAGGATTACTTGATAGTGGGCTTTTCAGTGCTTTCTTGGAGTCTCTTTTATGTGTTCACGTGGTAAAAGAGTAGGGAGGGAGAATCAGCAAGTGGAAAATGGACGTATCCTTATGAGCTTCTTGCCAGCCCATAAGGGGAGCTGTATGACTACTTGTTGAGCAGGATTAGGGAACAGACATGGCAGATGAAACTGTTTAGCTTGGTTAACTCTCAGGTGGATTTGTTTGAGAGTCAGAAAGGTGCCCAGAACTTCACTAGGGCAGGAGCGCACGGTGGTAGATTGATTGCTACTTGACAGGGTTTATGTCAACTTAAAGCAACGAACTACAACGGTTGCACATGTAAGACTCACATGCAGCTGAAGGATGGGCTCCCCTTTGTCCTTGTTTTCTAGCTGTTCCTACTGTTTCTCTAGTGGAAGTTTTGGGGTTTATGTTATTTTACATTGTGGCTGCACAAATACTAAACCTAATTTGCTAATCCAGTAGCAGAACTGAATTTGTGTGTCTCTGCATTGTCAGTGTTTAGCCTGCAGCTAAGTACTAACCTAGTAAACCCACTGTTTAGTTGGCCTGGAGTAATCATGCACCCATTTTGAAAGACAGCTTGCATGCCACGCCTATGTTTATTTTAAGATGCAGCCTTTGTAAAAGATAGCTACACCTAGGTGCACCTTTTGGCCTGTAGGCTGATAAAGAGCTGTTTAATGCATGGCTATGCTCAGCTCACCTAATATCAGGTACTTCATCTTGGTGCATAACTGTTACCATCTGAATAATGAGTGCTTGCTATATCACTAGCATACAGTCTAATTTTCTGATTTAAATCTCTCCTTTTTGTATAAAGGACATGATGCTGTAAAAACACATGGTAGACTTGGTAACAAAGTCATTTCAGTTTTCTGACGCCTAATGTCAAGTTTATGGGTTTCTGGCTGCCGCTTCCATTTAATTATTATTAGGTCTGGTCAAAGAGTTGCTCCACACAATTGGTGCTGTTGGATCCCTACAGTTTAGTTTAGCTGCTTATTAATTTGACACAGAGCTCAATATTTGATTTAATAATTCAGTGTTTTTTTCTGAGCTGCTCCCTGTGATTCTGAGGTGGGAGGCATGCTCATTATATGCATATATGAGTTTATGATATTTATATCAAAGATTTTTAGATAGTTTTGTATTTTTACATTCTAGTCTATCAGACTGAGATGAAGTCTTAGGCAGAAGTTCTTCCCCATGAGAGTGGTGAAGCACTGGCTGGGTTGCCCAGAGAAGCTGTAGCTGCCCCATCCCGGTAGTGTCCAAGGCCCAGTTGGACGGGGCTTGGAGCAACCTGGTGTAGTGGAAGGTGTCCCAGCCCATGGCAGGGGTTTGAAACTGGAAGAGCTTTAAGGTCCTTTCCAGCACACAGCAGTCTGGGGTTTCATGATTTTGTTTCAACAAATGCACTACCTACTAGTAAACTGGAAAATAATTCATTGTCAGTTAAATATATAAATCAGTGCTTTTCCAAAAGAAAAAAAATAATACCTATTAATCTTCCTAAATTACTGGTAATACCACTGGTCCATGTTATTAGATTAGTATCTTCTTAAATTTCCTTTCTTCCTAAGCATACGTTTATTTATAAAAATATGTAATATATTTCATAATACATATTTTAAACATAATTTCTAGACATCATCCTTCTGTTGTCAATGATCTCTTTGTGTCATTTTGTATCATCTGTAGTTCCTACAGACAAAAAGTACGAAATACTTAAGATCCTTTTTTGCCCAGTATAAAACTCCATATGCTGTATATAAGGGTTTTGAATGTGCGTATTTATAGAATGTTAACGTTGTTTACGTTGAAGGGAGGGGACCCCAAAAACCCCTGGAATTTTTACGTCTCCATCGTATCCAATTTAAGCTGGGACCATCTATGCTAAAGCATTTTTTCCAATCTTTTTATAGATGGCAAAGAACTGAATATTTCACTTTCTTATGAGATTTGGCAAATGACAAAATTGAAATTATGACAGTGCTGTTGTTTTGACTTTCAGCCTGGGAACAACGCTGATAACACCAATGTTTTTAGTTGTTGCTCAGTAATGTTTATTCCAACCACGGACTTTTCAGTCTCATGCTCTGCCAGGGAGGAGGGGAAGTCGGGAGGAAGCAGAGATAAGAGTACCTGACCCAAACTAGCCAAAGAGGTTTTCCAAACACAGCACATCATGCCCAGTGTAGAAACTGGGGTGAGCGGTTGTATTCTCTTCCCTTGTTATTTCCCTTATCATTATTATTATTGGTGGCAGAAGCAGTGGTTTGTGTTATACCTCAGTTACTGAACTGTTCTTATCTCAACCCATGGGAGTTGCATTCTTTCGGTTCTCATCCCCATCCCTCCGGGAGTGGGGGGAGGAAAGAGGTGAGGAGTGAGGCAGCAGCTGCATGGTTCTGGGTTGCCGGCTGGGCTTAAACCATGACAATTTGTTTCTAGTTAACAGGAATTAGAAAATAAGTAATACTGTTTCACGTGAGTGCAACTTCATTTCTTTTTCACCCATTTAGTAACTCTAATTAAGGTCATAAATATTTATTTCAACGTTTTGATACCAGGGACTGAAATAGCCGTATTTTAGTTATTGCTTCATCAAGTTAAAATTTGGAAATTGTAGAATAAGCAATTCCAATTAATCTTAAAAATAGTAAGCATAATTAAGTTCCAAAACCTGAGTTTTATTTCTGTGTATATTCTGGCAGCTCAATCATTGCCTTTCTCCATTTTGACTCTGTGCTAAACAAAACATGTATCTGCCCCACTCCATACTTCCTCGACACTTCACTCATGAATTTAAAGAGATTCTGATGTATCAAGAGGGCTCATTATTTGAATAAAATTTCACTCTCTGCTGGCCGAAAATCACAAGTTGTATAGCACCATCATTCCAACTGAAGATCATAGAATTCTGAATGGTTAGCGTTGGAAGAGACCTTAAAGCTCATTCAGTTCCAACCCCTTTCCACAGCCAGGGACACCTCACACTAGACCCTGTTGCTCTAAGCCCTGTACAACCTGGCCTTGAACACGGAATTAGGCATATGCAATTCTCTGGTAACATGGAAGTTGAGGAGTAAAAAAAGCAGGTTTTTTAAGAATCGTCGTATGGCAATGATAATCGTCAGAAAGGGAGGTACAGTTTGCAAATTGAAAATCAGTAAAATTAAGCATTTTCATAGCAACACAGAGAGGCTTGCAAAATGAAATTTTTTTACAGTAGATGATCCAGAAAGTAGAGTGCAAAAATACTGCGTAAGTGTGATCCGTTGCAAAACAAAGCCAGGATGAAGGCAACAGAATGGCAAAGAAACATTTTCAAGTGAGACTTGAACTGGCTTTTCAGTAAGGAAAATGTGGATAAAAGCTGCTGACAGGAGAGAAAACTGAGGAAGCAGCTGTGAAGAATATGACAGAAAGCTATCTAAGACTACAGAGAAAAAGATTGTGACAGAAGACGATATTTTTCACGCAGTGTCATTGAAGCATCTGCTGCTTTTGCATTTGCTGTTGTTTAAACTTTTGGCATTACAGCATGTTGTTGCATCCTTCACTAGAGCATTAAAATGAAGGCTAATGTGTAATTCCTTAGTTAAAGGAGTGAAGTTGAAAAATCCTAGGTTTTAAGTAATTCTTTTTACATGCTATTGGCAATTCATGCCTCAGATTCCTCATCTGAATGAAAGGCCATGAGGGTGTTTCTGTAAGAGATTGAGTTGAGTTTTGTAATGCTTTGAGATACTTAAAGGCAGAGTCTTTCTAGATCTTAATTAGTAGTATAATGATTAAAACAAATCATATATAACCTTTGAGATGTTTCACCATTGTGTATTTTTCAATGTAATTGATTTTTACAGAGGAGGATCAGGGGAAAATTCATCATTTATTGGGTAAACTTCATTAAAGACATGCACACAGTCCATCAATAATGAGATTCTCCATCTCGGTGAGCTTCCTTGTCTATTCATTTTTCTTTTCCCACCTGCACTCACAATGGTGGCTGTTTGCTCCCATTATATTCAACAATGCAGCATTTGTAAGCTGGCCCTCATTCATTTAAATCCTGTCTGAAAGGCCTGACAGAAAATCCTGTGAAAAGCCTTTCAATGCAAATGCCAGTTTAATGACTTCATTCAGCAGAGGGGGACTCTGAGATAACTTGACTTCTCCTCCCCACAAATACAAGAAAATGTTTTCATGAAGCCTTAGACGTGTCAAGCTTTTTAACAAGACACTTTCAGTTTGCAAACAGAATCTGATGGCTTTAATTTTGAGTTCCCTAAAATTCCAATTTTCTGCAGTGTCAACCTCCCACACCTCTCCCTTCATGCAAGGAGGAGAGAGGGTGAAAGCTGCTCTTGCTTTGCAGCCTCAAAAATGCATCTGCTTTGGAAAGCTTTGATTTGCTTCATTTCCTCAGCAGAGCAGCACTTCTCCTTGAGGATAAACCCTTGTTTGATTGGTTTCAAGCATGTTTAAATATCATATTATTGGGAAATTACTAGTGTAGTTGCTGTTGTTAAAGCCAAAGGATAAATGCATTTATTCTGTTTCAACAGCTGGCATTGTGGGTTGTTCTCAGGTTACATACTCTCATATTGATTCTCTTTAAAAGTCATTTGTTTACTGCATTTTCTCACAGAAAGATGAAATCAAAGTTAAGAGAATAAAGTAATGGGGATCTCTAGGCATCTTTGTGTATTTGGAAATTAGCAGTGGTTGTAGCATTGATTTGTAGAAGAAATGAGCAAGTTGATTTTCTGTTTTATTTGACAAACCCATGTTAGAGTTATTAGAAAGCTGTGGGGAACTGACCAAGGATAGAACCAACAGAGTTTATACAGTCCATAATAAAGTTTTGTCAAAATTAATCTTAACAGAGAAATTAAGAGTTATTTCTTTTTCTGGGGTTGTCTGTCCAAGATTTTGATTGTAGCAGAGGGATGACTTTTATGTGATAAACTTCTATGAAGCAAGAATATAAATGTCTCATCTTAAGTTTGATGAGTTCTCAGTGTTGCATAAGCAATTCCACTATAACACTCGCTTCAGCTGCCATATCTACTTGCACATTAGCTTTTCACAAACAGCATGAAAATATGTTGAAGGGTGTTCTGGTTTAATGGCATGTTCAAAAGAGATATTTAGCTGATGCTTTGGATTTGATGAATGCTCTCACATCAGTTAATGGAATATGCCACACAAGTAAAATTTTCTCATATTTCCAAATAAAAATAGCTGAAGATTTTACTATTTCTAGTGTATGAATCTAGAATTGAGCTTACTTTCTATGAGAAGTTGGTGAGTTTATTGATCTTTACTAGTGTACAAGAGCTCAAACGTAACTTCTGTGTGGTCCTTCAAAAGCTGCCAGACTCAACATTTCCTTGCTCTTGCTGATCAACATTAGACAAAAGCAACTCATCCTGGCAGTAGCTCCTCTGACTAAGTGCTTAGAAATCATATTAGGAAAGTAGGACTAAAACTGTGTATTTTAGAAAGGAGGGGAAAAGGGAAGAAAAGGAAACTACACTTGTGGTCTCAAGTTCCAAGTAACTGTTTGACAGCTCATTCCATATTGATAGTTCTTGTAATCACAAAACCCACAATATTTTAGGTGGCATTCAGCTAAGACTATATCATAGCATCATAATACATTGTAACTAGTTAATCAGGCTTTTGGTCCTCATAGTGCTTAGCAAATATGTGCTGGTTACAAAATCCTCATAAGAAGCTGATGTTCAGTTTCATACCTCTTTGGCAGAACAGGGAGACTGAATCAAAAATGTTAAACCATTGGCCTAAATCTCTAGAAAGAGCTGCATTTGGAACCAGTAATAGTTTGTGCTTCAGTGACTAAGAAGCTAAACCTCCTGTCTAATGAGACTTCCTGTCTTTAAAAACTGGGTGGGGAGCCCTCTCCATCATTCCCAAGTGCAACTTCAAAACAAACCCCTTGAAGATGTTCAGTTATGTCTGTTTTGGAGAAGATTTAAATATGAACCTCTTGAACAAGCTATTCACTGTTCATAAAACCCTTTTAAAAGGATTACATCCTTTTAATGACATCCTTTTAATGACCTGTTTTAATGACAATGACATCTCAGCTCAGTTACCCCAAACTTGTTAATTCTGTTCTGTGCTGTAGTAGTTTTATTAGGATAAATTGTAGAGCGTGTACCACCATAAACACCCATGGATCATGTTGTGCTTTTGTGCATTGTGTTTGGTTGCCCTTGACACACATGCACAAATGAAAAATGAAACAGTATATAGGCTCTGCTATAAGAAAAGGTGGAAGAGAGGTATGTTAGGTGGTAACATCCTTATGATTATGTCCTGGGTTCGGCAGTAGCAGTCGTTTTTCTCCTTCTTGGTAGCTGGTGTGGAGCTGTGTTTTTTGACTTTCAGCTTGGGAACAGTGT
>JANRGW010034643.1:15107-36274 GCA_024733675.1 Psilopsiagon aymara
CTGCCCATGGCAGGGGGGTTGGAACTAGATGATCTTAAGGTCCTTTCCAACCCTAACTATTCTATGATTCTATGTATCTGTCTTACCACATATGAATTTTCAACTTCCTGGGGTCTGATCCTGTGAAGTGTGAAGCAGCTGTTAAGATTAGCAATGGTAGTTGCATTTCCTATGGGAGAAGAGATCACCAAGTATAAGTTATTTTGCAATATATGTTAAAGTGGTTTTTTTTTTTTTGTATTTCTGGACCAGTTATGCAGTTCATTTCCAGGATTGAAAAGAAGCATTATTTATTTAATCTTACTGACACATGAAGCGTATAATTTTCAAAACTTTTCTGTAGTACTATTTCATGTGATCCTTTCCTCACTAAGGAAAGCTGTGTGGTCTATTTTCAGATCTGATGTGTTTATAATTTGTCCGCATCTTTATAGAGAGGTGAGACGAATGAAACTAGTGAATCAGAGAGGATACTATGTGCTGTGATAACAGAAATTTATTACCCAATTTTTACTTAAGGCCTGATGACTTAAAGGAGGAGACAGTCCATATCTCCTTCAGTCAGTTCTTTATGCTCTGCAGCATTGGATTTTTAAGTTTTACCAGTTTGTGGAGTCCTTTTGGTTTATTCCCAGGACAGTGTGTTAAAACCATTAGAATACTGCCCCTCAGGCTGTACATTGCAGTATTTACAGAAGTATTTTTCTTCTGGGTCTGTCTGGGACAGTTCAGCTTCATACAGGACTTTCTAGACTGTAGTCCAATAAAGACCAAACTACATGTCTAGCTCAGTAATTATATCATTAGAATGAATGTGAATACCCCATCCCTGGCAGCATTCAAAGCCAGGTTGGATGGAGCTTTGAGCAACCTGGTCTAGTGGAAGGTGTCCCTGCCTGTAGTAGGGGTTGGAACTTGATGAACTTTAAGGTCCCTTCCAACACAATTCTGGGATTCTATGAATTCAAACTCTTATCCTCATCTCCCTTCCCCATATTAGTCTAGCTTTGATTCCATTTTTTTTTTTTTTCCACTTTTGTTCTACTGCAGGGACTCACTGTGTCTTGTGTAGTGTACCCTGAACCTTAAAACTTGATGCCAAATTGATTTATCACAATCCTGCATTTCTAAAAACTTGGTTCTGATGGTTAGTCAATAGAAGGAAGGCTAAAGAAAAGAATTAACAATTGAGAACAGTTTTGCATGATCATTACTGTCTTTTAGAATCATCTTGCTATTGTGTCTTTGACCTTTCTGTTCCTGTCTTGTTCTCTTTTCTTAATGATGCTCTGTTGTGTAATATCAGACCAAGATATGTGATAATGTATCTTTGCTTTTATTAGCTTCTTGGAACATTTTGCCTCATTACAAAAGTGCTGATGAATAGCTTATATTAAAAATGCAGGGAGATCTCATAGCTGTAGGAAAGTTACTCTGATAATGTTGGTACTGAAATTAAAATATAATAAAGAAAACATTTTGAAGATAATGTTACATGTAAAAAGCAAGCAGGGTCAGCATTCAGCGTTTCCCCATGCTGTGAAATGATAATGTTTAGATACACAGCTAAAGTATTGCATGAGAAAGCCCTTGATTTAGGTAAGATCGTTTCTTTTATGCTGATCTTGTGAATGAAAAACACTGAACCTTAGAAGTAAAGTCAGTCATGACCCTAACGATTAATGATCAGAAGCACAGACATTGAATAGAATTTAACTGTTTAATTGACTCAAGTAGGACATTACATTTACCTTTAATACTACTTTATTGAACAGTACATGCTATGTCTGGCTAGCATATTCAAGAACAGTGTTTTTACATCTCTTTGGTCTTAATGTTACCCTTTGTTGTTTGCACAGACTGAAAAATATCTTTGATGTTTTCAAATTACTGTATCACATTGAAGATTTTAGAAAACCTATTCACAAATTTCTTGTATTTTCTCTGATTTCTCCTGAAGACAGACAAACTGTTTTATAGTGAGAAGGTGCAGGTCTTCAGCAGTTGGACTGGGACTCCTATATGTTACTGCCAGTAGCCGCTTAGGTTTTTGTTTAGCTGTGGGTGTTTCTTACCTGTTTACTACTATCACATCTGAGAGCTAATGATCAGTAATGGGGAAAAATGTACTGTTGCTAATTTACACCCAAGGAGAGTTCAAAAAAGCTCTCCTAATTTTCATGAAAAGAGGCATCTTTTAAAATCTGAAAAATTACCAGAATTAGATGAGTTTCTAACCTCAGCATTTTTTTTCCAAGGTAAGCACTCTGTGTAGTTGCTGTAAGATTAGCTCATTGGTCCCCTTTGCCTCTAGTCATTCTCATCTAAATGACCTTCGAAGATTCCTTCCAACCCAAACTATTCTAGAATTCTATTCTATGATTCTCTCAGCTTTAGAAGCTTATAATAATATAATAAAATTCAGTGGCAGATTGGGTAAGTTCATGGAAGATAGTTAAAAGAAGGCTACTCAGTATATTATCAGATTCATTTCAGGAGCTGTCTCAGGTGAAAATAGTTGAAAGCTGGGAGGGCATTGGCTGGGAATATGAACTATGCATTCACTGAACTTGTTGTTTTTTTTTTTTCCTCAGGCAGGTGTGCAAACACTGCTGGAGATTGCTGCTTTCAGTAGAGCAAAGCCTTGTTGACTTTGTATGCTAAAATTATAGTCAGTTCTCCAGGATAAGGAAGAGTAGTTGCTCAAGATAGTCAAGTTAACAAAATGTCTGAAACTATAAAATCTGTGAAATTCTGACTGTTAAGGTTAAGTGCATACATTTAATGAGATCTTCCATTTGTAAATGTCTTGATGCCTTTCACTGTCTGAATTCATTAACTGGAATATTCATGTTACACTTGAGATCACAGAATCACAGACTGTTTTGGGTTGGAAGGGACCTTAAAGTTCATCCAGTTCCAAATCCCGGCGACAGGCGGGGACACCTTCCACTAGACAAGGTTGCTGCAAGCCCTATCCAACCTGGCCTTGAACACCACCAGGGATGGGGCAGCCACAGCTTCTCTGGGCACCATGTGCAAGCATCTCAGCACCCTCACAGGGAAGAACTTCTGTCTAAGCTGCTACAAACTAAGAGCATTCAGAGCAGACATTTTTGGGTGTCTTGAAAATTCAGACCTCTGGGCAGGGCAGGAGTTACTTAAGAATGGCAAATTCTATGGAGGTAGTTTCAGCACTGCTCAGACAGTGGGGTGCTATTGGAAATCACTGCAATATCAAATGTTATTAAATATGACTAGAGGAATGACTGACATTGCAGGGCCTTTTGTCTTGCTTAAGACTTTGTATGTAATTTATTTTTATGTACTTATTTCTAGGCCAGTAGTGAAAGGAGAAAAAAAGACTTACTGACAAATTTAATTCTGATTAAGCAAAAGTAGGCAACTGTAGCATTATGAATTCAGGAAAACCAAACTTTGGTTTCATGCAATAGCCGAGAACTGAATATATATGCTTTCAGGGTTTCTTCAATGGGCTTTGGTCTTTGGCCCAATTTGTTACACTTACTTTGTAAATACATATATGTGTATATATATGTGTATGTGTGCATGCATGTGTGTGTATGCATGTGTGCAAAGCAAGGAAAAAAAACAAGTGATCCTACTGTTTATTCAAGAGATGATAAAATATAAATCAAGATCATATTTCATTAGAAGGATGTCTTATAATGATGAGCTCTTATGTGTTCCTTGCAATAGCCATTCAATCTCTCCTATTAAAACCTTTCCTGGATAATGTCTTGTGGAGCTTTAAACTCTTAAAATGTTTCTATTCCTTACTGGCCAAGGATTCATCAGTAGGATTGGGGCAGGAGACCCACTTTCTGCTTTTTTTTGATGGGCATGAATTGCTAGGGCTTTAGAGAATCATCTTTTCCCTTAAAAGAAAATACAACTTTCCTGGGCACATTCGAGCTGCATATTCAAATGGCACAATCTGAGAGGAGTGTAAATATACCACTAGATTGGCTCTTATATATAAGCCAGCACAAGGCACATGCAGTGGCTTTTGAGCACAAGTTTAGGTTCATGTCACAGCTGGTTAGGAAACACCAAACTTGCTTTGACTAGAATTTCAGAGAAACAGAGCTCTTTTTTCTTGTGGCCTGTGATAGAGCAGTAAGTTTTTTATCCATAATTAGAATCACTAACAGTATAAAGCAGATAGGGAGGATCTGTATGAAGTTCCTTTCATGGGAGAAATAAAATGTGATGCACAGTGTCAATACAAGTATAAGCAGTACCTGCTGTAGACAGATAATTTTTGCCTTGTGGATAGAATATCCTGAAACTCAGCTCCTTAGAGAAAAGCAAATAGAGAAGAGCAAGGAAGCTGTGGAGTCTCCCTTTCTTCAGACATTCAAACTTCACTAGAATGTGCTCCTGTGTAGCCTGCTCTAGATGGCCTTGCCTTGGCAGGCAATTGGACTAGATGATCTCCAGAGGTGCCTTCCAACCCTAATGATTCTGTGATACATGGTGATATAAAATGCAAAGTGCTGCACAAAAAAGGCTATTTTTTTTTCTCAGTTCTCAGCTTGCAGCAGCTCTTTTAAACTTAAAGCAGTAACAAGCAGCATAACATTCTCAAGGTATCTAATGGGTACTGCAGTTGGCTCCAGACTTTATGTAGGTTGCAATTCCATAGCTTGGCTTTGCTTCTAGTCTCGATGGTTTTACCTATTGCCTTGGACCATATGTCTGTGTTTACTGAATAGAAGCATAGAGCTGTTTGAAGGATATGATTCATATTACAGTTGAGTAATTTTTACCAAGGGTAAAGGTGGAGAGTAATGGAGCTCTGCCACTCACAGCACTCATTAAATTTATCCCTGTGAAACACAAACCTCCTCATAAGCTACTTAAGGCTAATGGACTGTTATTTTTTTCTGTTTATTTTGTTTTCAGTAGAGTGATGGGTGATGAATGCTCCTAATGTTTTGAGGGTGCTTGGAGTAGAATAAGCTGACACAAATCTTACTCAAAGACCCTTCTCTGCTAGAGGAAACCTCTGAAAAGCTTATTTTTACATTGAAGCTTGGAGGAACTTGTTTAATACCCTTAATACAAGAATTAGCTGTGAGATATCTAGTGTATCTGAATGTCAGTCATCTCATCTGAACTGATCTTACGTGGAAATTCCTTATGGGAAAATGTTTTAGCAGATATCAGGAAGCAGGCTGCGGGTAATGCCAGCCCTGGGGCATCAGGCACCTCCATGGAACAAGTCAGGGTCAGGCTGGGATGTTGATTCATAGGTGCGGGTCAAGATCACGCTTGGTGAGGGGAACTGGAATCAGATACAGGGCTGTGTCAATGGGATGAGACATCATCCCTCTTGCTGTTTTGATTTGTGGAGTTCAAATGCAACAATCGGTGTCATCTCCCACCCTGGTCCTGCAATCAGATATAAATGACTATTTTCTGTCTCTTCCATTTCACAGAAATAGACACTTATTTATCCTTTCGAATTGCTATTGTCAGTGGTATTTGCAATTTACTGTACAGCACTGATACTTTGCTCTATCTGCCAGGTAATTGAGCACATATCACTGCTATTTGCTGAAAAAAGTGGCTGGTTTGAATGACTGGACTATGAGATTAGTTCTTAGTCAATGTGTTGCTTATGCCTGAAGGAAGAAAACAGTACATGATGTCAACCATGTGTAAATTCTCAATTTCAATAAGAAAGGAAAATATCCCTTTTCATAGGTAGATAGAACTGTTCATATTTTGATAGACCCATTTTTACACTCTTGCTATGTCTGCTATCAGTTTTCATATACATCTTGTGTACCTTTAGCCATTAAACATGTTCTTAATGTTATTGCTGAATTTTAGACAATAATTTCATGAATTAATATTGGTAATTGGACATAAAAGAAAATAACTTTTTTCTTAACATAGCATTTTGTAATATATAGATAATTTTGGAAGGAAGAACTGCATGGGCTGATCCTATCAATCTAGGCATAGGGAAAGAACTCCTCTCATGGAGACAGGCTGAGAGGGCTGGGCTTGTCCAGCCTGGAGAAGAGAAAACTCCAGGGTTACCTTAGAGCAGCTTCCAGAGCCTAATGGGACTAGAAGAAACCTGGAAAGGGGCTTTGGACAAGGGCCTGTAGAGAAAGGACAAGGGGGAATGGATTTAACCTGACAGAGGGGAGACTGAGATGAGATCTTAGGCAAAAGTTCTTGCCTTTGAGATTGGTGAGGCACTGGCACAGGTTGCCCAGAGAATCTGTGGCTGATCCATCCCTGGCAGTGTTCAAGGCCAGGTTGGATGGGGCTTGGAGTAGCCTGGTCTAGTGGAAGGTATCTCTGCCCATGGCAGAGGATTGAAACTGGATGATCTTTAAGGTCCTTTCCAACCTAAACTAGTCTGTGATATAACCAAGACAGCTTACATCAAAACTGTTCCATTACCAGTAGCAAGACACTCTTTACTTTTCTGTCTCCTGTCTAAGGCATACTTTTGCTGAGAGAAGTCAAAGGTAAAATTAGCATCTGTAAATCAAGAACACTGACATTAAATTAAGCAGGCAGAATACAAAGAAAGTTTTTTATTTTGAAAATCTAACAAAAAGCAGTTTTCTATGAGTACTGCAGCTGAGAAGAAGCAGCTGTTCTGACTTACTGTATGAATTTAAATAATTATTCTTAACTGCTCTCAGCATGTTCTCAAAAAACCAAAGCACTCAGTGAATGTTGACTTTGTCTTATGCTTTTAAAGTGCTTTGTTAATTCTGATAGATCCATATTTGTTGCTTCAAGACCTGTGGAATGGAGCAATGACTTGGAGCGATTGTCCTTTATTCATGTTTTCAAGACTAATCAATATTCCTGAATTATTCTTAGAGTTGTGAATTAGAGAGTCTATAGTAATGAGATTTTGTTATATGAAAGAACTATTGAAGTGCTAATAAGACTACCAAGGAAATGGCTGGATGTCATTGTATGAGCAGATTACAGTGACTACAGTTCTTTTCTTTCTGCAACTCAGTTCAGCTCCATGAGGAATAAGCCTGAAGTCTGCCTGCTCATGAATTTTCAAGAACACTGAGACTATATTATAGTATATGCAGTCTCTATAAAAAAGTAATGATAATTACTACGAATCACCATTACAGACTGGGTTGGAATACCTTTGAATGGGCACCTAAGAATAGGTGAAAAAAAGTACAGAAAGGAGAGCTTTACCATTTTCTGGGACAAACAAAACATAACTGTCTGTGATCTGATGACTTTTTCTAAGCAGCTTAGATCCAAGATACAGGGAAGATGTGACCTGTGAGGCTATTTGCTTGTGATGACATTTAAGCTTCTAGAACTTCTGAAACCTTTCTGAAAGTTTTTCTTCACTGCTGCCTGCAAATGTACAGAGACGTGGAGCACTCGAGCTGAACTCCAGACTCTTTTTTGTAAGGCCTTTTTCATTTCTCTTTGAACTGAATGCTTCCAAATACTGCTGTGTGAAATGTGAGTTAATAGATACACCTGGAATTAGGTACTAACGATTTCAAGTATAAAGCTACTCATGTTAAGACCTTATTTGCTTTTATGCCTGAATTTTATTTTAATTTCAGTCTACTTATGATAGCTTTTTGATTTTATGTCCATGCACTGGGTATCATTGCTTTTATTAATTTTATGAATGCTGAGAGTGAAGAAATGTCAGCTGTCTTCCAGAGATCAAATGCTCAGACCTTGTTAATCACACTTCAAATGAGAAAATGCCTGATGAGGAATGTCATGCTTTAAACTCAAGGACTTCAGCATTTAGCTGCTGAAGATTTTAAATGGTTTTCCAACTAAATATTTATTTTTCATATCTTCTCACTGAGTCTTTTATTTGTATGCCTAATAGAAAAGTTTTGTAAAGCTGTCTTTTACTGAGAATGGTATTCATGGATGTCCTCTGGAGGGCAACCAGTGACAGTAGGTCATACAGACACATCCATGTGGCCTTTAAAATGTTTGTGTATTCTGTTGTAACCTCCTCCCTGTTCATATCAGTCTTGTTCAGATACATTTTACCACCAAGAAAAGGGCAATATATATAAAATGTCAGCAGATTTGTATTGGCTAATGTAAACAATAAATAGGTGGAATTATTAGATTTATTGATGAGAAAACTGGCAAGTCTGTGCTAGCCAACAGTCCTCAGTGATGTGAGGAATTCAGCCTATATTTTTCCTTGAAACAGGCCCATCTTTTGTATATCTCTATATATTCTTAGCTTTTTATGTTAACCACTTTGCTATTAAATCTTCAAGCTGATAAGGATCCCTGTATCAAACAGCACTTTGTTGGTGTACTAAATACCCTAAAACAGCTTTGGTATTCCTAGGTGGAGCTACAAATGCATACTTTGTTGATTAGAAGCCATTAGCAAAATGTGAACATTATTCTGAAAAAATCAGTTAAAAATTGAATGCCTTAACAAAGGACAAACAATTTGAATAAAGTAATTCAAGTGATATTTCATCAAGATCATATGTGTTTCTAGTATTAAAAATATCACTTGTATACTGCAAAGGACTAAAATCATAGAATCGTAGAATAGTTAGGGTTAGAAAAGAACCCTAGTTCTACTCCCCTGCCATGGACAGGGACACCACACACTAAGACATGTCACCCAAGACTGTACACTGCCGGGGATGGAGCATTCACAACCTCTTTGGGCAAGCTAATCCAGTTCCTCACAGTAAACCTCACCACCTTCACAGTAAATAAAATTAGTGTTTCATTGATGTAATTTACAGTATTTAAGGTTATAGTCTTTAAAGCTGTTTTTATTTCTTCTGAAAACTATCTAGGAATTAACATTTGACTTCAGCTAGTCATTGGTAGCAAAAGGCACTAATTTTCAATGATTTTTCATATCATCATGGTTGCTAAAGTAAAGCTTGTCTCTGAGTAGTTATGAAGCATTTCTGTAAAATAAGTTATTTAGGCTGAGTGGTCTAACTTCTGAACACTAAATGACAGGTAGAATGCTTCTGTCTATTAGGTCTGATTGCTTAGAGCAAAGCTCTGGGCTATTAACTGTGTGTAATGGATCATTGAACCCAATGAAATTGGCTGTCTTAGGTCAATACTGATGTTAGGTCATTCTTATAACAAGTATTTCATGGTGTCCATTAAAATTAGAACATTTTTAGTTTAATGCGCTCTCCTTCATTTTTTTGTTGATGAGCAGGAGCATGTTTATCATAATATTCCATAGCAGTTTGTGCTTTACGTTTTCTTTGCATGTCCTGCTTTAGACTGACATCTTAGTGTCAGGAGAAAAAATTATGTTTACAAAAATGGCATGGGAGAGTTAATTTAGTTTCATGTATGTTATGAAGCAGAAAGAATGGGTTTGCTTTTTTTAAACTAATTTTTCTCTCTGATATCAGTAAACCAAGTACTAAAAATAGAGAGTAGTTCAAGAACACTCAATTTATTAATTTTAACTGAATTTTGCTGAAAACAGGAAGTATATGTTAAACAGACCTACCCTAAATGCTTCTATGCTTTGTCATAACAAGTCACTTGTATACTGTACCTACATCTGGAAATAATGTGTTTGCAATTTCATATTTATATCTTACTACCATTGCTCATATACATAAGCTGTATTATTTACTGTATTGTTTTCTCAAAGCTCCATCCAACCTGGCCTTGAACACTGCCAGGGATGGATCAGCCACAGCTTCTCTGGGCACCCTGTGCCAGCGCCTCACCACCCTCACAGGGAAGAACTTTTTCCTAATGTCTGATCTAAATCACCCCTCTATCAGATTAAAGCATCACGTAGTATGGAGAGAAGCATCACTGAGATCAATTGTAACTCCCATTCAAATAGTTGCAAACTGGTATTAAATTTCCTCTCTGCTTCCTTTTAGCCTGACTAAACAAGTTCAGCTCAGGTTTATGCCCAAGGCATAATTGGCTGAAATCTTTAGGCCAGGTATCTCTCATGATAGTGTTTATCAACAACAAAGCATTCTTTTGACAGAATAGGTATTTTGTCTGTAATTTTACAAAATACCTATTCTGTTATTAGGATGGCTTATGGTTGATTAGGATATTGTAATGTAATGCTGAATATTTAGAGGATTGTGGGAGTATGTGAGCTATTTTAAATGTCTCAAATTGCCATGGCACATCTAATGAATTTGCAGATAAACAACAGCTAAATGGTTTTTGGTGTGCATTTAAAAACATTCCTTATAAATGTAAAGATTTTCTCAGAAGTGTCTCAACTGCACTGGCATATTTGTTACACAGAGTCAGCAGCTGACAGATTGCTTTCTTCCAACACTCCCTTTTCACTAGTTGGGCATGAGCTATCTTAGGAGAGAAAATGTTCTTTACAAAAAAATATCTCTTGTCCCTTTTATGTTTCCTATGAGATAATGCAGTGAAACATTGTTCTCGAGCCTACGCTTCAGATATTGATGGGGGAGCTATGTTTCAGTTGACCTCTAGGTCTCTGGCATCTATATGAGTATAACACTTGGTTCATGAAAAATGCCAGTGAAAGAAAGAAGCAGTATATCAGGAGAAGCTGAGAATACACAGCAAATAAGCTCTCAAGAGTTTAGATCGTGTCTGTAATGAATGTTTACAAGCTCAGTTGTAGTGATTAGGAATTTTCTGCTCCAGCCAAACTGTGTTCAGTACGCATTAGGCAGTGGCATAACAAGAACTGGCTGACCTTGGTGCCTTCCACTTCCTGTGCTCTCATAAGCCACTAGGTATCATTAACAAATAGTTTAAAAAGGGCCCTTAAAGATTAGTACTGTATGTTCAGATAATGGGATCAAAAGCAGACAGAGCATAAAACTGGTCATGGGGTGCACATGGTGGGAATGTTCCAGAGGGAATGTTGGAAGTTCTGCAGAATCACAATGTGTTTTTCCTGTGCATGTTGTCCAAAATTTCTTTGCACCCTCTGTTAGGTCTGAGTGATGAATACCTAGAGCAAAATCTTTGCAGGGAGACATGGCAAGTGTTAAAATAGTCCATGAATTATCCTGATAAACTTGACATTTCTCTTACTACTGTACTGTTTTTATAGAACTCCATTTTGAAATGAATTACTACTGTTGTACAGAAATGCAGTTCAATATAGGCTTAGTAGAAGAGTTGGCACTAAAACCAGCCTGTGCTTTTTGCTTCACTCCAACATTTACTGTATTATCCATCCTAACGTTTTTCTAGTAGGGTATCACTAAGGCAACTTTCTGCTCTTTGATGAGATTTTTTAGCTATTAGATAGCTGTTAGAACAAAGTTTTGCATGCACTATTTATTGCTTTCATGGTAAAAGTGACGTTTAGGCTGGTTTATGTGCTTAGAGTGATTTGGGAAAGTTAAAACCCATGGCTTTAGAATTTCAAGATTGACAGCACCACTAGAGATAATTTCTTGGCATTTAAATATCATTAATCAACTTTTCCTTGTGCAAGATAGGGGTGCTTTTTATTGACACTATTGAGGTACTCAATTTGAGCAACTCTCCACTGATCTACTTCCAAGTAAATATTCATTTGTATGCATTAGATGAAAGACCTGCTTTAGAAATGTATTTTCCAGGAGCAAAAAAAATTAGGATGCCAAAAATCTAAGGTAGCACTTCACCTAATTTGAATGTTTGCATGTTACTCAGTTTACTCTTTTGCCTCCTAGCCCAATCATACATATTTTGACTAAAATGCCTATTTCAGTAAGGATCCAGCTTTGATCTCAGCACACATGTGTATCAGATGCTGCACAGGATTCCTGTTGCATTGAATGAAAATGTTACATTATTATTGAATAAAGGTGTTGAATTGCATATTAACTTTTTCTGTCTGAAAACTTCAGTAGATGATTTGGCATATTCTGTCTCCATATATGTTAGATACAATGCAATAAAATTCCTTTCCTCCTCCTTCTCCGCACCGCTGAGAAAGAGTGAAAGCAATTATGGGTGCTGTAGACCTGGATCACAGCAATTGAATCAGCAGAGACCTGGAAGGGTTGGGGGTGCACTGCTTGATCAGACTGGGTGGGTAATTTTTGACCAGGTAGTACCAGAAGAACTGTTGTTATCTCAAAAAAGAACTGTTGTGGTTTAAGCCTCTCAGCCACTTAGTTTGCTCACTCACTCCCCCCTCTTTCTTCCCTTCGCTCCTGGAGGGATGGGAAGGAGAATTGAAAGAATTCAACTTCCACAAGCTGAAATAAGAACAGTTTAGTAACTAAGGTACAACAGAAACCGCTACTGCTACCACTAGTAATAATAATGACAAGAGAAATACAAAGGAAAAGAATACAATTGCTCACCACCTACATCCAGCCTGACCAAGCAGTGCACCCCCAACCCTTCCAGGTCTCTGCCCTCCATTTTTTTTTTTTACATCCTGGGCATGACATGCTGTGGTATGGAATATTTTTTTGATCAGTTTGGGTCAGGTGTCCTGTCTCTGCTTCCTCCTGGCTTCCACTCCTCCCTGGCAGAGCCTGAGACTCAGAAAGTCCTTGTTCAAACTGAACATTCTAAGCTGTAACTATAGACATTGGTGTTACCAGCGCTGTTCCCAGGCCAAAAGTCAAAATCACAATGCTGCACCAGCTGCCAAGAAGGAGAAAAGTGACTGCTACTGCTGAGCCCAGGACACCACATCAGGATGCTCTCTTGTCCTGTTCTGTCCTCTAATTGGTTCATTATAGTTTAGTAGTTGTGGTTTGGTGTTTACCTTATTTAGGAATTGTGTAGAATTTAATTAGTTTGAGTAATTCTTGGAAAAAACAGTTGTTAAAGCGCCTTGTATTTAATGTGTGTGAGTATATGGAGATATGTGAGGGTTGAGGTGCTCACACACATTTAATTTTAACGATTATAAATATAAAGCTTTTGGCTACCAGAGTAAAAACCACTGTAATAGGGTTTTCATAGGATGAGCTACCTCCGAGGCTGCAGGAGCGGAAGTAGCCTTTACCCATGTAATCAATGATGGATTTTTGGTAGGCAAATTGTAATTGCAGTGCTTGGATGGGTTTAGGGCACTAGGGATGGCATCTTAAACTCTGTGAACTCTGTAATACATAGGAAGTGATTGAATTCTGTTTTATACCTACATCGAAGGAAAAATTTTCCAGTGAAATGACTTTCTTTTCTTTGGTAGAGAACACTGTGTTCCTCATTTTCGGCATTGCTTCCTGCAATTTCATTTAACCTTCCATCTGCCTTGCATAGTGGTACACAAAATTGTGCTTTGGCCAGTTTGTGTACTTTAGCAAGACCAATACCTGAGATAGTATTGGTTACTTTTTTCTTACTTCTTTGAACTGAGGTTTTCCTGCCAAATTGCCTTGGGGTAAAAGCAGCTTTTCATGTCCATTTGCTATACTTATTTCAAAAATGTAACTTCTTTCTAGTGACTCTTCACCAGTCTTTTTTCTTTCTAGATTTTTTTTTTATCTCAGCAGCTTCCTTTCCTCCCAGCAGGTGCCAACTTGGCACAGCCCAGGCTTCCTCTGAACTTGGTGCTGGGGCTGTTTCCAAGGCTGTTGAATAGGGAGCTTTTATGTAAGCAAGTGCAGCTGGAATTTTGCTCTTTCTTCTCCTCTCCCCCCTGCTTTCCCCCTAGCTCGCTCTGCAGCAGCAGTGCCCTCATAGCCTGGTGAGCCAGGAAGGGAGATCACTGTCTCCTGCCAGGAGCACAGCATGGATAGGTGCTTGGTTCAGAGAGGATAATTGCACAGGTCTGTGGCTGCACATAGCAGCCGTGCATCTCTTCTAGCTGAAATGATGTGCAGAACTGCCACCAGTCTCCCCTCTTTACTTGGATTTCCTTCTGCAAGGGCTTGAAAATGAAATCCACTGTCTCTCATGAGCTTCATAAGAACACTGGGACAATTGAGATAATCTATTCCAAAAGTAATAACAACAGTGATTGGGTAGCTGTTTACCGCTTTAGTGTTCAAACATAATGAAATAACACTACTGCCTGTTGGAATTTTACTGGCCTCTTATTGTATTTGAACTATTAAAAAATGGCACTGTGAAGTTTATCTTATTAAGAAATAATCTGTTAAAGCACAACAAAGATATAAAAGGGGTATATTGTCACTTGTCACAAACTGGCTCTGTTTTAAAGCAAAGTTTTTTTGTGAAATAATCATTATGAACAAAAATATCTTCACAGTAGATCTGCAAATGCTTATTAGGAAAGTGTTATTATTAGCTTTAATATAAGCACTGCACTTAACATTAGCATTAATAGAAGCTTTAGTATTGAGTTTTAGAGATGACAAAACAGAAGTTACAGGAATGTAAAGGTTTTATAACAAATGGGTGGTAGAGAAAGAACAGACAAGTATCCAGAAACTACTTGTGCTCTTTTACAGGGAGACTGGAGAATATCTGGAAAGTCAACTCTTAAACAACCTGTTTCTTGGACATCCTGACCTTTGTTTTTTTCTTTCACATGTTGTAACTAGGGGAGAAAGACTGAGGAGAAAAATAAATTACTTTCTCAGATTGTACTTCCCTCACTGCCACCCTTCACCACTGCTCACCTTAACCTTCTGGTTTTCTCCTCTGCAGCCAATTAAGAAGCAAGGCATCCCTTGTAGAGAATTTACAATGCAATGTTTTAGTTTCAGTGCTGTCTGACCATGTGGAAAGTTAGTAGTTAAGGCCGGCATCACACTCTTTAGTACTGAACTGTGTGATGCTTCAAATAAATGGTATAATTTAAAGCATGAGGGAATTAATTGGCCTTTTACTTTGTTACAGGCTACTACATTTTGTCCAGGTAATCGTAATCAAGGTGAGGTTGGACAGAGCTTGGAGCAACGTGGTGGAAGTTGTCCCTGCTTGTGGAAGGAGGTCGGAAATGAATGATCTTTAAGGTCCCTTCCAACCCAAACCAGTCTGTGGTTCTATGATCATACAGTGGTGTTTCTGCTAGGCTTTCTACCAGAGGTACTACCTGGTTAAAATCATGTGCTCTGTTGAAGTAGTTGCAACAAAAAAAATCTGTTTTTAGAACTCTCCTGGAAATTTCTGAGGCAGAAAATACTGCACTCCTTCATCACAAAATGGTAGAATACTTAGGATTGGAAAGGACCTTAGGATCATCAAGTTCCAGCCCCCATGCCATGGGCAGGGACACCTGTTGTGGTTTAAGCGCAGCTGGCAACCCCGAGACATGCAGCTGCTGCATTACTCCCCAACTCTTTCTCCCCCCGGCTCCCAGAGGGATGGGGAGGAGAATTGAAAGAATGTATCTCCCAGGGTTTGAGATAAGAACAGTTCAGTAACTAAGCTATAACACAGACCACTGCTGCTACGACCAATAATGATAATGATAAGGGAAATAACAAGGAGAGAGAATACAACCACTCACCACCTGCCACAGAGACCCGGCCTGACCCAAGCAGTGATCCAGCCCTTCTGGGTAACTGCCCCCAGTTTATATAGTGGGCACGATGTGCTGTGGTGTGGAATACCTCTTTGGCTAGTTTGGGCCAGGTGTCCTGTCTCTGCTTCCTCCCGACTTCCCTTCCTCCCTGGCAGAGCATGAGACTCAGAAAGTCCTTGGTCAGAGTAAACATTACTGAGCAACAACTGACAACATCAGTATTATCAGCATTGTTCCCAGGCTGAAAGTCAAAAGCACAGCACTGCACCAGCTACTTAGACTGATAAAAATGGCTGCTACTGATGAATGCAGGACAGCCCCTCACACTAAACGATGTCACCCAAGGCTCTGCCCAGCTCAGCCTTGAACACCGACAGGGATGGAGCATTTGCAGCTTCCTTGGGCAACCCATTCCAGTGCCTCGCCACCCCCACAGTAAAGAACTCCATCCTTATATCCAATCTAAGCTTCCGCTGTTTAAGTTTTAACCCATTACCCCTTGTCCTATCATTATAGTCCCTAATGAAGAGTCCTTCCCCAACATCTTTGTAGGCCCCCTTCAGATATTGGAAGGCTGCTATGAGGTCTCCTTCTCTTTTCCAGGCCCCAACTTTCTCAGCTTGTCTTCATATGGGAGGTGTTCCAGCCCCCTGATCATCCTCCTGGCCCTCCTTTGGACTTGTTTCAACAGTTCCATGTCCTTTTTGTGTCACTGCTGGCAAAGAAAGTATAGGTGTCACTGATCTTGATAGTGGGTATCACTTGAAAAGGTAACAGGTTTTCCCAGTCCTTTCAAAAACTGTCAGGAGGACTGCCTGAATCAATTCCTAATGGACAAAACCTACAAACAAGTGAATATTGTAGTTTATTTAATTGTTCTTGCTGTATTTTCTTTTTCTCTTTTGTTTCACTACTTTTCCTCCTGAAATTCATTATCACCATAACAGCAAATGGTTTCAGTGAAAGGACAGTTCACTCTGATTTAATTTTCTCAAGGGTTGTGTTACTTGTGTTTTCCAATCCCACAAAACAATATAAATAATAATAATACATTATTATGTGTTCACAATAGATTGATTCCTCATTGTAAGAGTCAACCTTGTTTCCCAGAAGGAATCTAAGCTAATCTCCTGATAGATGTTGTGGAAGTTGATAGTATCATTGTTGTTGTTGCTATTATTATCATTTTATTAGATATTTTGTGCCTTAGGGACAGGAATATGAGGTGGCAGTTGCTACGGTAACTAGTTTGAAAAATGTTATCGAGAATCAGTGAATCTACTTGTATGACAGCTGTCACTGTGGACATAAATTAGACCTGTCATCATTGGTTACGTGCTCTCTTTGGGGTGGTGACAGTGTTAATCTGACATTTTCCATATTGGATAGAGGGATTTTCTTGTGGAATTCTGTTATTTACAGCATCAGTAAGGCTCCTAATGGTGTCAATGTTTTCATTAATTTCTTTTTGTTATATATCCTGATACTGATCCTGGTTTGTTTTCCCAAGATGCTACTGCAGAAAAAAAAAAGTTCCTTGTTTATTTTGATTCCACAAATACTGGCAGTTTATATTGCATGGATATGAAGTGGTAAACTCATATGACAGAACACAGACTTTTTCTAGTGTGACAGAACTCTGCATCCTTATGGGTTAGTCCTTGGAGGTGACAATTCAGCCTTACAGTTATTTCATAGCTATATCTGTTCTGCCCCGTTATCCCAAATCTGCACTTCCTGTAGCTCCCCTACGAATAAAATAGAGAATCCATTTTAATTAGCTAGTGTCATCTTAGCCAATGGCTGCCTTTGGGGAACTGAATGCAGGCTCTTAATTCTGCATTTTTCAGCAAGACATTTCAACAAGTACAAAGTTTTCTTCACAGAGAAGGGCTAGTTATTCTGACTTTGTGTCCTTGTGTTATCTGAAACTTCTTATTTATATGCTACTTGTTTTTTTCCTTTCCAAATGCTCTCCTCAGAGCCATTTTTTAGTACTGAGCTTCTTTCATGTAACCTATAGGTGATAAGTTTCCTGTACATCTACTCATTCCTAAAAGAGGTCTTTTGCTTAGTAGTTTTTCACCTTCACTAGCTAGAGATGCAAGTATTTCTTATCTAAGTGTTTGGTGTATTTTCAGTCTTATATCATTCTTTTTTCATTTCATTTAGTTTTCACCGGCTGTATCTTTCTGATTAGGAGAATCAGTATGATTGTCAGAAATTTTCATTGGGAGGAGGGAAACTAATCCTGAACTACCCTCTAGTTAGAAACCTCTTCTTACAAAATACTGTCAGGCTTTCTAATCAAGCTGGGAAAGGCAGGAACCACGTTTCTCTTTTATAAGGAGATAAAAGGAGATAATTATCCTGGAAAGCTGAGGCTAGCCAATTTTAAATTAGAAATGAGTACTTTTTAACTTGATTAACTGCTAGAATAAACTGTCATGGAAGGTGTATTTTCTCATCTTTTGATGTCATTTCAATCACTTTAAGAAAATATGCTTTAGCCAAATGCAAGGTAAACTTTCATTAAATGCAAATTAGTGAGCTCAATGTAAAGGTAGATGAGTGTCAGAGAGGAAGTTGCACTGGGCTGAATGCTCACTTCAGCCTCAACTTTCCTAAATCAACAGTACAGTTTTCCTTCATTGCTCTCACTTTTTTTTATAATTCACAAAATGACGCTGACCAGAAATATTATTTTGATATCATGTTTTTTTTTGCTAGCTTGTGGATTAAAAAAGCTTTTCTACTATTTGTAAAAATTCATGAGAACTGAGAGAAAAGTACCTGAATGTCTGAGACTGACACTGTCTCTTATATTTCTATAGCAACTCCTCCAATGCAGGCCTGTAGGCTGTGAACAGACAGCTCTTTGGCTTTACCGCCATGCTGCCACCTCATTAGACCTATATATGTTAGATTGTTACTGGTTCTTGTCATCATAGTTACAATTTTATTCCTATGAGCAGGATCTGGTCTCACATATGACGATTTCTTGCCAGGTGTGGATACCTGCTTGTTTGAAGCAACCAGATCTGGAAAAGTAATTCCATTTTAAATGAGCATATAGTCATGAGATTCTTAAAATATTTTGTTGTTTAGTAAAGGACTAGAATAGGTTAACTGAACCTGAACAGCCCTATCTCTATTTCTGATTCTACTAGTGCAGTGACCTTGCTTTGGTTTTACTTGCTGCGCAAATAAATGTGCAAGTCTTCCTCCCCTATTATATTTATTTTCTGTGCTGATAAGTCTGCAGGAGGAAAACATTCTTATTAGTCAAGTGTGGAAATTTAATAATGGGAATAACCCATATTTAACGTTTGCATTTTAAACCTTTGTGTTTGATGACTTCTCTGTATGAGCAGATTCAGTTTCATTTTTGTTCAAGATTAATCTTGTTATGATTGTTCAAACGTCATTTCTCTTCACCTGTATATGTATGATGGTAGCCGATATAGTTTTTGACTGAATTGTGATCTCCAGACACTCATTTCATTTATGCTTTTTTTTTTATTTTAAAATTGCTATGAATTATTCAGACTCGGGGAGTTTATTTGCTATGCATAGTCTTGGACATTCAGTTCTTGGACCATATTATGTTAAATGTTTCTAGAGTTGCATGCCACAGTCAGAAATCTGTGTTTGATTGCAGTGTGCTTCTGATACCTGCTTCAGTGCGATGTACGGATTGAGGAAGATTAACAAGCAAGTGAAGTGAGAGATCTATTCACCATATTGTATATTGCACAGCAATTTGATAGGGTTTTTGCGCCCATAGTTTTCTGAAGAGCAATAGAATTCAATGAAGGAACACTGCTAATTTGAGAGATAACAGAAACACCAAATAAAGATTTTCTGTTGTAATTTTAAGACAAACTTGGGCAGTTGCTTTCATTTGATTTTTGCAGAGCAGCCTGAGACATTCATGGATCCTTTATTACAAATTTATTTTTATACATACACACACAGAGAGACATAGAAATGCAATCTTTATTTAATACATTTTCTTGAATACTCTATATGTGTTGAGGACCATCACATTTAGGAATATTTCTATACAGAAAAAAGTCTGTTGTTTTGTTCAGAATGTTTTCTCAAAATTATTGCAAAGGACAAGGAATATTTATCCTTGGCTTTTTTTCAAATTGTTGGGCTAAGGCTTTTTATAATATTCTTAACCAGTGATCAATGGTCCTTCATATGCTTTGTGACATGTCTCAAAATCATCCACATTTTCATCTGCAGCATGAGGCTAGAAAACCCCCAAGTACAACCTTTCATCTATCCTTGCTTCATATTGCTAACATTTTTAGGGACAGCATTTACTCTTATTGTAATCATGGCTTAAAGCACTGTAGAAACTTCCGATGTAATTCTATTTATGCAGGGATTTATGATGGATTCTGGAGAGCTTATAAATTCAAATGTCACCGGAGTTCTGGGTAAGCTTTTGAGAATCTTAACCATCTCTCTGTGTACCACTTCACTATCAGTTTAAATGAGAAAAAAAAAGAGAAAAAAAAACCTAAAAAAAACGAAGAGGGAAACAGAAAACCCCTCACACTTGATGATTTGTGCTTGGTTACTATAGTGATGAATCCTGTATGAAAACCCACACAGTTCAAACTGGAATCCAGACATGCAGATACTTATCAGAAAAGACAACAGAAAGAGAATAAATTCAAAAGCATAATACTTAATGATGGTGTGAATCAAATCTATTTCAATAAAATTATTATCTGAGCTTTTATCTAGAGCTTATTATTTCAGACCCTGTTGTTAAAGAGCTCTTCCAGACTGAATTTAAGCACAGAAACCATGGGCTCTTGATGGACCACAATGCAGGGAGCCTAAAATTAAACTGAAAGTACAGATCTAGCTGATCCCAGGTGGTGTGACACCTTCTATATTTAGTCTTTCCTTGTGTATTTCCCTTATCCTAGTGCAGGAACCATAATAAATATTTTCGTAGAAGACTCCCTTTGTGTTTTCAAAATTCACAAGATCACAGAATGGTTTGGATTGAAAGGGACCTTAAAGATCATCTGTTTCCAAACCCCTGCCAACACCTTCCACTAGACCAGGTTGCTCAAAGCCCCATCCAACCTCTCAATTTCAAGACATTTTCTTCCTCAGTCTTCAATTTAATTTCTTTCCAGTAAAATCAGTTTACCTTCTCTCAAAGTAGCTTCTGTACAGGCTGTGAGGTTGAGGTTTGCTTGTAGATCCTGTAGCTGCTAGGTCCTCACTTGTAGGCCTGGGGTCCTTGCTCTGGTGATTGCTGCAAATTAGTCCCAGAGCATTTTGTCCCTGAGGCAGTGACAAGAACTAGATCAGTCCTTTTGCTTCTCTTCTAAGGGTATCCTGTCCAAATGACTTTTGCTCCTATCAAGTTGAATTGAGAATTACTCTCCGATTTTTATTGTCACTCTGTTGATCTTTTATGAATGCTGATTTTTTTAATAGAGCTGGCTATTGAATTCAAAAATCCTAAATTTTAATTTGGGATTAAAGAATAATAAATTTTAAAATTTAAATTCTAAGAATTTTCCACTTAAGAATGTTAAACAACTAGTTAGTCTTGTAGTTATATTTGATAGAAATATAAGGATTTTGTGAATTTGTTATTAAAAATATACCGTAAGAGTTGTATTGGTGTCATGGGTTCAGCAGTAGCAGTCATTTTTCTCCTTCTTAGTAGCTGGTGCAGCACTGTGTTTTTGACTTGTGG
>JANRGW010034644.1:0-23557 GCA_024733675.1 Psilopsiagon aymara
ACAGGGGCTTGGAGCAACTGCTCTATGGAAGGTGTCCCTGCCCATGGCAGGGGTTGGAGCTGGAGGAGCTTTGAGGTTCCTTCAACCCAAACCAGGCTGGGATCCTGTGACTGATGGCCTCTTCTTCCACCGTCCCGTTTTTAAATCCATGAAGGCAGATGATATTCCTCCAAGAGCCTGCCCTGTACTTCCAAAACACAAACACCACTGCTCCCAGTGCCCTGGAGCTGTCCCTCTGGGGCAGAGTCACCGCTGCCCTTCTCAAGAGTCAAAACAGGAAAACTAAAATAATAAAACCCAACAACTTCTGCTGTGAATACTCAATACTGAGACTGCAGAGGTCAGATAAATGGGATTCAGCATCTCTCTGGTGGGCTGAATCACATGAATACTGATGGTGACTCAAAGCAGCTTAACAGCCTGGGTGATATTAATTTGTTCCTTTGCCATGGGATTAGGTCCACAGGGTTACAGGCACAGCAACGAGGCCCCCAGCCCATCTGTGACCATGGGATGCTCCAGCTCTGGAGCTGCCCGGCTCCAAGAGCCCTTCTGCTGCTGCAGCCTCCCTAAAGCGGGGGACATGAACACTGGGTGCGCCTCTGGATGCACATCTAAAATGCCTAAGCACCGTTATGCCCTGTCTGGTCTCCTGGCTGCCAGTCTCAGCAATCACAGCCAGGTAACAAAGGCCAGTGAAGAACAATGCATAGGGCACAACCACCACACAAACCCTTGTCTTTCACACTTGTGGTGTGCCCGGGAAGGCAAGGTTAACATCTGAATGTTACCATAGGAATGGAGACCATACAGTTCACATTGCAGCACCCTTCTTTCCCCAGCAGCAGAACTGGACAATAAGCTGAAGTGGCTGGAATCCAAGCACTTTGTGAAGCCTCAAGACTGCTCCTGCACAGGGAGGGTTCTCAGCTTCCCTTTGATACACAGCAGAAGCTTTCAGCCCAAGGCACTCAAGACATACAAGGTGTAGAAATGTCTCTCCCCCGACCCTCCTCCTGGATTTTTACCTCCACAGACTCTTGACACTTACCTTAAGATCAACCAAGAGCTAAATAAACACCTTTATAGTCCTGAGCCAAGCAAGGCAGAGTCTCCTCCCAGAGCAACGTGACCTCCCCCTGACACCTCAGACTTGGTCTCCCAGAGCAGAGGTCTGGTGCACACATGTGTTAGCAGCAGCACTCACGTGCTCCCAGTTAATATACAAGCACCGTGGCCACATCTGATGCAGCATTCAGTATTTTGTCTGTTCTGAGCTTCACTTTCTAACGAAAGAAATGACAAAACACTATGCTGGAGAGAAGAGAAAGAAGAGCAATGCTGTACTACACGCATCTGAATGAAGTCCAAAATTGTGTTGTTAGCTAAGACAAGGTATTCTGATGGGGCCAGTTCAGTGCTTTTCTAATGCTCTATTATGGAAAAGAGAACAAAAATACACCAAATCCCTGCAGAGCTATCACAAGTAACTAGTCAAGGAATAATAGAGCCATGGAAAGAAAGGAGGGGGCTGCAGAGATAAAGCGTGGTGGGTTTTTCTTTTCCCTAATCCCATTGACACATTTATTAAGCCCTGGGATTTGTGTGCATGCAACTCCCAGCCAGCCACACAGGAAAGACTTCGTCAAAGTTAACATGTGCTGCATTCTGCAAATGAAAAGCAAGAAGAAACAATGCAGCAGCCATGAAGGATCCCACAACAGCAAGAGGTGTGGAAGGCCCTAACCCTACCAACCACCCTGCAGCCATCAGTGCCTGCTCTGGAGCAAGAGAAACCCAGAGGAAAACAGAAAGTTCACTTGGCTAGAGGGAGGAAAAGGGCCAGATCATCATGTGGCAGGATCAGAGGTCAGAACAAACTAGTCATACACAGCAGGTTCAAAGGAACTCCTTTGCGCTTCACAGAGACACCAAAGCAGAAGTAAAAATCAGCTATCAGTCATTAGGGTGGGTGCTGATGAAAGGACTGAAAGGCCAATCTGCCATCAACTGAGGAAGAGCCCTGCTCAGAAAACACAGAACTGCTTGTGACAGCACACCCAGGGGACAAAGCCCATCTCCACGCCCCCAGTTTTGGTCCCATCACACGCCAGCCTCACCAGCAAGGTCTGGCCCTCAACTGAGGCAGGTGCTCACCTTCCTCTTTGTTGTTGGTGATATCTTTCAGCAGCTCAGTCTTCATGCAGGCGTCTTTCCTTGGCTCTGCCTTACTCAGCACTGTTCGCTAGGGGTGGGGAGGGAAGGGATGGGGAAGAGGGAGGGAAAGAAATGGGAAAGAAATACCACAGTTTAGCTCAATGTTCAGACACAAACTGCATTGAAAAGAAGAGACAATCATGGACACATCCTGTTTACATCAGTGCAAACCTCGTTCTGCAAAGTAACGGCTGCCAGGAAACTGCCACCAAGGCACAGGTCACAGACATGAACTGGCAGCTCATCCCCATGAGGGGCAAAGGGGCTTCATGCTGCACCCAGGCCAGGACCTCGCAGCTCAGTGTGGTTCAGATGCAGCCAGACAGATTCTCTACGTGTTTGGGAATCCAGCTGAGTCTGGCTGTGCAGGCATGGACTGAAATGGTCATGAAAGGCACAACAGAATCCCAGCCTGGTTTGTGCTGGAAGGGGCCTTAAAGCTCATCTGGTTCCAACCCCCTACCACAGGCAGGGACACCTTCCACTAGAGCAGCTTGCTGCAAGCCCCATCCAACCTGGCCTTGAACACTTAACCATCTCAAGGAGGTGACCTTTATTCCCCCAGAACTTCTTAGGTTTTAGGTGTTGGGAGGCTGATCCGTCAAACTTGTCATTCCACATCATTTAGCAGCATTTACAGCCCATGGATGCTTTCGGTGTTTAGTTTTGGGGTTCTTTCCTAGTTCATTCAAACATAACTTACAAACTGCAAACCATCAGTGACCTCCATCCCATCACTCATAACATCCATGTGTATTAAAGCTAATGAGCTCTAATTTTAATTCTGTAGAAAGTAATTAGGGGGCTTTCCCTTCTTTTTTGTTACTTTCTTGTAAAACCAACACACCTGTGCAACCGCTGCCTTTCACACACCTGGAGTCCTGCTGCTAGATCAGGTTTGTAGCTTTAAAACCCTCTTTCTCTTTGTGACACATCAAGACAAGAAAGAGCTACCAAAACAAAAGGAAAAAGGTATTAAACCCCCCCCCAACACACAGAGAAGGGGTCCTTTGACACAGCGCTCAGAGGACAAGCTGGTCTGAAAGATAAAGATGGTGAGCGTAGAGGTGCTGCATCCTGAGGCCAGGCTGGGCAAAGGGCTCGCTGCACACTGGCAGTGTTGCAGAAGAATGAGCCCAGGTCAAGCAAAGTGCTGCAGGCCTGCACAGAGCAGATGGTGCCTGCAGCCCTGCAGATCACAAAGTTTAAAGCACACCGAGTGATAAAGAAAGGGAAAGAAAACAACCTGCCCATCTCCTAAAAGCAAGCAAAAAGAGATAAGACGCACACATGAACCCCAGCATATCAGTTCCAAAACCATCCATCCCCAGCAGCAGCTCGCCCTTCCTCATGTTCCTGTCTGCATCTAGCACGAGGGATGAGCTTTGATGTTGGCATTGCTATAACCAGCCACCCTCTCATCTGTGTTTCCATGTCAGCTCAGCTGCCATGCCAAGTACTGGCAAGTGCTGCAGTGTGGGGTCTTCCCTCACCCTGATTTTGTAGCCCCCAGCTCCATGCAGGCAGGGACAGTTCATCCAGAACCACATCCACATCTAGCTCACCCAGGACCTTATCCCTGCCCCTCAGTGCCAGCAGGACCTCTCTATCGTGCACCGAAATGCCACTGTCTACAAAGCAACACACAGCTGATGGAAGGAGGACATTCAAGGGACATAGCTGGGCACAGGGACTCCACCGGCTGCTAAGGGCACCTTCAAGAACTGCTCCTCTAGCAAGGAGGAAGGTGGTTGCACATGGCTCCTGCCCCAAGCACAAGCAAACAGCAAACACAGCCAAGTCGAGATGCTCCCAGCGAGAGGGAGCTTATGCCCCAAGCTCACCAGCTTCACACACAGACCAAAAATCAAACTGCAAGCATTTGAAACCTCAGCCGACCAGAGAGCCTCAAACAAAACATACCTCCAGCAGTGTCCAACAGCTGCCACCGAGAAACGACCATGAACACACAGCCCCGAGTTTGAACATAGATCAGCTTCTTTTTATATATATTTGCTAAGCCAATAACACATATCCTTGCTGCAAACATTTGCTGTAAAGCCTGCCCCTTGTCAGCCAGACTTCCTTGTAAACTGGGAATAACTTCATTTTCCTCAAGGACTCACCCTCCTGCAAGACCAATGCAAAGAGACCTGCAGAGAGACGGGGCTCAAGCACAGTCCCGTGGCTCCCACCCATGGGAAGGGGCACCCGGGCCCTTGCCACACAGAGCAGGAGCAAAGGAAGACCCTCAGCCTACAAATGGACCAGGGTGTTTTCCCAGCCTTTGCTGCAACAAAGAAAGGTTTTGCTACTCCTGCTGTTAAAATGAGTCATACTGAAAGCCCCAGGACTTCCAGCAGGTCACTGGAGCCATCTGATTCTAAGTCTGTCTTTATCTCATCAGCAGTAACCCCATTCCATAAACCATTCACACTCTCCCTTCCTCAGAGGCGCTGCTGCTGCTGCTCAGCACATGATGCCTGAAGAAAAGCCACTGCTGGCACCCATCAGACCTCAGCAGACAACACCCACCCTCCCTCCTCACTGCAATGAGCAGGAGCTGCAGGCTGCCCTGGGTCCTGCCCAGCAGCAGGAGCTCTCAAAGCAACGACACCATCCCCTTTAGTCCTGGGAGAGTAGGTGGGTGCCAAAGCAAGGCTAACCCAATGGAACCTGACGGGCTCTCCTGGTCCTAGCTCACGGACACATCCCTCGCTAGCAACGGCAGCGCCTTCACAACTTCCATGCCTCGCTCTGCAACAGACAAAAACTCAGCATCAAGGTAGAACATAAGATAATAATTACAAATAAAAGCCAGCTGGAAAGTTGGAAGCACCTGATCCAAAGGAAGCTACAGGCACCCCCTGCGAAGCGCTCAAAGCCTCTTCCACCCAGGCCAGCCTTTCCCCTCCTTGCTCCATCACCACTCCCGGCACCCAGGGGCACCCACCACCGAGGGCAGTGCTGCCCATTCATTCCCACCAACCCACGGCTCCACCCAGCCAACTTCGCAGCCATTTCACTGCAAAGTGTCAATACCTCCATTTGTGTGTGTGTGTGTGTTGGGTTCTGGGGTGGTTTTGCCCTCCCTGAAATGAGAGCGAGCTGCCCTGGCTGCTCCCACTCCTCATGCCCCAGCCGTCGCTCGGATTGCCAGGGAAATCCTATACCCACCCTCCCGCCGGGAATGCCGGCTCCTGCAGCAGCCCCAACAAAGCCAACTGCCAAGCACACGCTGCTTCACAATAAAAGTCTCACTCTCGCCATTTATTTTTCCCTTTCCTCCTTCCCCCCTTTCCTGCAGCCGTCCGCCTCCATTCCCTCCCCAACCCCAGACTGATTATTAACCTTTGGCGGCTGGAGAGCCTCCATAAGGTACAGACACCACCAGCAACAAAGCCTTAGCACCCCCCAACCCTTCCATTTTTAGGTTTCGAGGGGTAGGCTTATTGCACCTTCGGAAGGACCCATTCTGGCTTTAAAAGCCATGAGGATCCGAACCGAGGAGCTTGTGCTGGTTTAGCTTTAGCTCTGTTTACATGAAAACAGGCTTCCTCTCCTCTGCGAGGTCCTTGGAGGGGATGGAGGACAGGTCAGACCAGCCAAGGAAAGGCTCTGCAGCAGTTCCAAACACATCCAGAAGCTACAGTGGTGCCTTTAAAACAAAAAAAAAAAAAAAAAAAACACCAAAGAAAAAAAGAGAAAGAAAAAGAACAAAGCTGGAAACAGAACGAGCTCTCTCAGCCTCCTCCTTGGCATTTCCACCCGCCATCCGGGTGCCCTTCGCAACGATCCGAGCAGGTTTTATAGGCAAAGACAACGCATGCACAGCAAAACTCCAACGTATCGCAGCTTACCAAGCCCAAGAGACCTGTGCGTTGCCCCATGAACCAGAGCTCTCTCTGGGCAGAGCAGGAAGAGCGGAGGTTGATGTGCAAAGATGTCTACGTTCACCAGGGTCTTTTTATTCTCTGGCCTTAAAACTCACGCGTTGAGGAACCCGAGGCTGTGCAGCAGCGCTGTGCTGATCCTGCAGCCGCAGCAGGTTGAGCTGACAGGGCAGGAGGACCCCTCTGAAACACTGCTCACTCCCACCCAGGGCACCAACACATCTCCCTGCACACCAGTGGGATGGATGGGACCGATCCTGCCTGACCCACAAAAGGCTTCAGCCTGGAGGTGGACACAAGCAGGCACCGCAGCACTGGGGTATGTACCCCAACACCAGCCCCTCAGCAAAGCTCCCTCCAGCCCTGCAGCAGGGCAGGATCCCACCCTCCATGCAAGGTTTGCAATGCATGCTGCAGCAAGGCAGGAAGCAAAGCCCCCAGACAATGATGCAACCCCAGCACCAGCAGATGTCTATTCATTTCTTTCCTCTTCTAAAACAGAGTAAGCAACACAACCCAAACCAACTTGCTCATGATAACCTTTGCCTTAAAGAGAAGACAAACATTTGGAGTTAATTATATAGGAAGTAACGCCTAAGAAAATGCGCTTGTAGGAGTGTTCCTTGGGCAGGCACGTGCAGGCTGCCCACTTCGGATCTCGGCTCTGCTCGGGTCCTGCAGTGCGGCCAAGGCCTGGGATCACTGCTCATGGCAATGCTGATCATGGGCCTGTCATTAGAAGCAGCAGAAGCATTTGATCTGGAGCAGGAAGGAAACACAGCCACCAGCATATCTGGCCTACAATGCAGTCACTAGCCTCAAAGTCCCCTTTTTTCCTTAGGTTAAGGCCACTTCCTTATAAGCCTCATGCAATCATGTGAAGATGGAATTTTATCTGCAGCTCACAAGCACTGCCCTCAGTCTGAAGTTTGTCCCCCAAATCAAATCCTTTGCAGCTCCTTTGCAGCCTGAATTCCTTCCATCCAGGTCCTTTCTAAGAGACACGAAGCATTTCTTTGTCAACCCCCAAGTCCTCGCTCCTCTTCCAGCCACACAAATCAACTCCCGAAACGGGGAAGCGTAAGAAACGAGGCACAAGTCCCTGCACGCAACAGCTGGGAACAAGGAGACACGTGCATGGAACACAACAGCACTTAAAGTGGCTTCTTGGAAGTCAGCACAGCCCTCAATGGTGTGCAGGCTTCAGGCCGGGGGGGTCACAGAGCCCAGGCTCTCCTGTAAAGAGGAGACTGATAGATGCTTCCTCGTTGCCTGCACGTTGGGAAGCGTCGTCCCCATCTAGCTGTGTCCCAGTAGAGTTAAAGCCAGTGCAACTTGTATGTGCAGGCAAGTGTAAATCCAGAGCAGACAAAGGCATCTCCTCCTGCACGGGCTGAGGTTAGCAAGGAGTACAGCTGCTGCCTGCCTTCTCCTACCACCCGTGAGGGGAGGGGGGTGAAGCAAACCCTAACATGGAGACCAACAGTCATCAAAGCAAACCAGCCATTTCAGAAACACCCCTTCCCCTGGAAGGCTCAGCCTGGATACAACCGGAGCTCCACGAGTTGCCCGGAGCAAGCCCCCATCGAGGGGGCTCAGGCACCTCTTCAGCCTCCTCGTCCCTCTTCCTCCCACCCCTAAACCACCGCAGCCAAAAGCGGGTCCCTCTCCCGGTGCCCAAGGGGGACCTGGAGGGCCACCTCCGGCCATCGAGCGGCCAGCAGCAAGGCAGCGATGCCTGCGAGCTGGAGAGGCAGCCACAGAAAAGTGGAAGGCAAAAAGAGACAAAGAACAATAATAACAAAACTTTCACCCTCGGGCCTGTCCCTCTAGTAACTACAGCAAAACCTCACCAAGGCTTTACTCTCCTGGAGGGTGAGAAAGCGACACAGCGCTGCCCAGCACCCGCGGTCCTGGAGGTGGGAGATCCTCACACCCTCTCCTCCATGGCCTACGGGCTTCGTCCCCGGCGTGGGGCCTGGTTTTTCTGCTCTGTCATTAAGAGTGGAGCCTGGTCTTTTCCTTCAATCCCAAGAATTGCTCTGAATTAGATCATCTCCCTGGCTCACCTCCCCCTGCAGGCTGCTCCCGAGCATGCTCAGCGCGGCCGGCGCTGCCATTTCATAACCGCATTGTTTACAGGCACACGCTGACCTGCCATCTTTTGACAGGAGCAGGGGAGCGGGCGCTGGCTCCCGACCCCGGCCCCTCCTCACGGGGACCCACGGGTTGGGAATGGGAAGTTGCAAAAGGCTGGGAAGGAGCAGCCTGCGGTGGGTTTGATGCTGATTCCTTGCCTTTCTCTCCTTTCCCCTCCTTGCTTCAGGTCAAAATCCACCTGCTTTGGAGGGAGACGTTAACCCCTCTGAGGGCTGGGGGGCACGCAGGAAGAGAGGCCTTGCAGAGCTCCATGCAGATTGCCAGCCATGAGTTTTAGCTTCTTCGAATCACAACCGTGCTTCGATGGCACCTAAAAATACAATCCCCAGCCCAGTCTGCATCCTCCTTCAAGCCTTCCTCTGCGAGAGAAAGGCTTGGAAATATGGTATTCCCCATGAATAAACAGGTTGGCTTAGCCCCAGCACTTACAGTTTTCTCCTTCAAATGCAAACCAAGAGTATTTTTGCAGGCACACAGGAAAATGAGGAGAGGAGGAGGGGAAAAGTTCCTCCTTTAGCACCAAGAGCTCCATGAAAAGCCGTGCGAGGTGGCTCCGAGCCCCTCCTCGCTCCAGTCCTCTCCCAGTCCACACTCATCACACTTTACAGGTGAAAGCAGCTCTGACCTATGACGGAGAGAGAAAATGCCAGAAGAGCCGGAGATTTCCTCATCCTTGGAACAAGGACAAGTTGTGAAAAGCTTCTTTTGCAAGAGGCGCTGTGCTGCTCTGACACAGCATGGCAGCATTGCAGGGAAGACACTTGCACGTCACATCTTAACCCCCACTGCCTCGACCCTTCTCCACCACGTCCACCAGCCTTCCCCCTCCTGATGGGGACCGAAGGGAAGGGATAAATCCATCGCCTGCTTTGGGGAAGGAAGCTGGTGTGATGGATCCCAGGACGCATTTTTAAACAGCCTGCTCTACGCTGTTGCCTCTACATTTTGCCTTTCTTTTTAAGGCTCCTTTCCCATTAGCTCATCTAGTTTGTGAGCTTCGCTCCTGCTGCCTCCCTGACTACTGTAAATCCTGGCAGACAGCACTGCCCATCCTCCTCCTCTGCCCCCCTACACCACCATACAGCAAAACCAGACATCTCCTCCTCTACCCAAGAGACCAAGCAGCTCACACAGACATGAGGACGGATGGATCCCCTAAAGCAAACACAGGGGGACATAAGGGTCTCCACTACAAAGAGGGGTTGCTGTCAAAGCTCAGAATTCACAGGAGTCCCAAATAAGCGGCTGGAAATGGCAGCTAAGGAGTATAAACTGGAGGTTCGCTTCCAAATCACTGACATTCCATGTCACTGCAGGAACATATGGTGCGCCGAGCCTCGCGAGCGGGAGCGCGCGCTGTCGGGGCCCCAAACTGGTTGCCTTGAACCTAAAGCAAGGTAACTCTCCCACTGCGGCAGCTCCTCAACCACTCAGCTCCAGGAGCAGGAAGGGGAGAAGGAAAAACTTCAGGGAAAAGAGCAAAAGGACAAGCAGCAGGAATCAAGCCAATCCTCCCACAAACCAACTGGCCTGGAAGGTGAAGAGCCTTAAACTCCTTGTTTACCTGACTGAAATAGCCCCCTGCCATGGCACGAGATGCATGCAATCCTTTGTTAGGAGCCAGCACCACATGGAGGAGGTCAGGGGTCCAGACCCAGGACAACCACCATAGCCTGATGCCACGTCATGGGCCTGATCCTGTTCATGCCAGCCCCAGGGGCTGTCTAACAGGGGGTGATGAGCAGAAAACACATCCCATGTGTGCTACAGAGCCCAGCTCTGTCCAAAGTGGTGTGGAGAGGAGCGGAAGGGCTCACGCGGGCACTGAAAGGTCAGTTAGATACTTGAGGTGGAGAAAACCCAAGACCTGAAAGCCCCACTCTGGGGCTCTTAACCCCTGCTGAAAAGCAGCGCCAAGTCCAGCCCTTGGATTTCTTTCTTGCCTCCAAAGTAGGTCAGGCTGTTCAGCGTCTCTCTGCAGATGCTTTCAAAGGGCATCAGCCGCAGGAACAGAGCACTGGGGTGGTTCTGGCTGCTCTCACACTGGTGTCACCACCACAGGAGCACACACTGCACACCTCAGCATGGTTTTGGTTTTGCTCAGCCTTCATCAAAGCCAAAATATGCTTTTTTCCCTTGCATGGGAGCTGATCAGGCAGCACATCAAGGCCTCTGCTCTTCACCGTGCAAATGAAATCTCATTTCTCTCTTCCTGACTTCCTCCGATGCCTTTTCCTGTAGCACACATCTTCTGGATGACAAACAATGAGAGTATTTATAGTCCAGTGGAGACACGATGGATATTTAGATGTGGTATCACAGACTGCCCTGTAAGCTCCTTAATCTTTTAAACGCCACCTTCATGTCTCATTCCTCAATTGAAAATCCAATGTCGCGTGCTCATGGCAGCTTCAGGGGTCTCCCTCAAGCACAGCATGAGCTTGTCTGTGTTCTGCCCAGACCCCTCAAGGCTCTGGGACCTCCAGTGTCCTCCCGAGGCCTGTGGCAGCCAACAGCCCATATAACACAAACGACAGCACAAACAGAACAACAACAAAGAGCACGGCAGGGCCAGGGGCTGAATTTTAGGCAACGTTTAAAATAAGCAGCAGACGTGGGCCTTGTGCCATGAAATCAAGCACGGATGTTTCAGTGTAATCAGCTGTTCCCTTGGATTGCAAGGGAACTGGAACCAAAAAACAGGAGAGACGAAGAAAGAAGGGAGGAGCCGCTCCAAAATAAAAAGGATTGTTTCATCCTGACAAAATAAAGTGTGCTCCTACCTCCACCCGAAGAAGAGAGCTTGATGCAAGCAGGGGTGTTCGAAGGAGACCTAGCGAGGAGGTGCCATGTGGCCACAGGCCCGCTCTTCCCCCTTTGGAGGTTCAGCCTTCGAGCCGCTCGGACTCCCCAGGCTTTGCTCTTCTTGCTCACAAGAGCTGCAAGCAGGGAGGGCTCCTGGGAGGATTTTCCAGAAACTTCCCACTTTAAAAAATAAAGGCACCAAAAAGCCCCAAGCGCAACCCCCCCAGAACCAGCCCCAGCCGAGCCTCCCACCCCACAAGACAAATAAAAGACCACGTGGATGAGAGGAAACAAAGCCCGAGCATTCCCAGAGCCAGGCAACGCCGGATGCTGCAGTCCCCAAGAGCCCAGGGCCCAGTGCTGGGCAGCAGTGACCCAGCCAGCCTCCATCAGCCTCCATCAGCCTGCTCCAGCCTCCTCTGCCCGCTCCCCCGGGTGCCCCCGCGCACGGAGCAGTAAAACCAACGTCCCTACAAACAACTAAAGGAATAGCCCCAGCCATGACTCTCCACACTGCCTTCCTCCTCTCCAAGGCTTCAGCTCCCCATCGGCAGCCAGCCTGCCTGCTCCAGGGAGCCGCTCTCTGCGAGAGGTGGGCCCTGCGGTACCTGCGGACATCTGTTGTCTTCTTCTGGTGAAGACTCAAAGAGTTGCATATTCCAGATCCTCATGAGCAGTGATTCAGTTTCTGCTCATGTGATAGAAGCTCCCTCTACAGAGTGAGCATGCCCAGAGGAGACCATTTCACTGCTCCCTCCAAGCTGCAGCCATTTCACAGAGAACCTGCCGGCTCCAGGGCGTCCATTGGAGTGCGATCAGCCCGGGCATCCCGGGGACGCACCGGTAATGCTGATCATCTGTCACCTCTCTGACAGGGTGCCAGGCCTCAAAACTGAGCGCTCGCCTGAAACAAAGAGAAAAGCCTTTTAAACCATGCAGTGAGGTGTTCTGTCTCGGTGGCCTTCAAGAGAAGCCCTTGCTCGCAGGGAAAGGACAGGCAGGAGGGACAGGGAGGGATGCTCCTGGGATGATTTTGTTTCGCTTAATAAAGCGCCCGACCTCTAAGCACTATGATGAAGGCACATGGGTTAAACTGCTTCAATAACGCAGTGTCCAACTGCAAGGGCATTCGAGACCCAGTCTGCTGAGCTGAACAGGAGCTATTTGTCACTTTGGGGCTTAACAAGACAACCTGACCTGATACAACCAACCTTAGAAGGGTATCACAAGCACAGCCATTAAAGAAGGCAGGGAATGGGATGAGGGGGGAAAACCCTAGCGCAGTGATAGTGCACGACTAGGTGCTCTGAGCTCAGCCTATGTCAAACCCTACGATGCAGCTGGCCCAGCCGGGGAGATGAGAAGAAGGAATTCCAGCATCAAAATAAAAGTAGTTTGTCTCTGTTCCACTCCACGACTGAGCCTAAACTCTTGGCAACCTCCAGGATCTGCTCAAGCTCCCCACAAAACTGCCAGAGCCACTCGCAGAACATCTGTAAGCAGCGATGGGCTGGAACGGGTTCAGGAGCAAGATGGGTGTTTACCGGAGGCAGGAGCTGGGTGTCTGCTGGAGAACCTCCTCCCGGAGCAGAGGCCAGCAGGAAGAGGAAACTCGGGGCCGGTGGCACCACCCGCATGGCCCTGGCCAAAGGAAAAGCCTTTGCAGAAGACTGAGAGCACAGAAGACAGTTCTCTTTAAGAGCAGAAAGTAAATGAAGGCCAGCTGAGTGCAATGCGTTACGGAGGGCTGGGGGAGCAGGGAGCAGCCTGCACTGCAGGGAGAAAAGCCACTGAAATCCACTGGGAGGTTTGGGGAGCACAAGAGTTTTGTTTGTCCCACTCCTTGCAGCAGACGCGGGCAGGTAAACTCATCCCCTACACACAGGCAGGAAGCCATGTCCTGTGCTGCTCTACACGTCCCCTCCTCTGCTGGAGCATGGAGCACATCCTGCCGTCCAAGTGCTGCGGGCTGGGAACGGCTCTGAGCCGTGCAATCTCCATCCCAAGCAGCGAATTCGCCGCCATGCCCAGGCACACTTGCAAAGCAGCAGCAGTTAAATCAGCAGAAGAGGTGCTTATGAAACTCCCTTGGCTACAAGGGCACTTCCTCCCTCCACACTCCGGAGGTGTTTCATACTAAACAGTTAAACACATCTCTAACCCAAGACGACCGAAATTCACAGGGAAGGAATACTCGAGGTGACAGAATGAAGCCAGGACCTCTCTTTCACCCACGGGGTCTTTGTTTGATGTAAATCTTCAGTTTTAATAGACACAAAAGGAGATTTTCCTGGCTTTGCTATCAGTTTCTAAGAGGTGTAGGGGTAACTCAATTCACACAAACTTGAAAATGCCCAAACAAAAGCAATTCCAGCTACACAGTCACAAGTTGCATTACCCACTGCATCAAAAGATAACTGCAGCTCAAACCAAAGATGGCTTTGAAACAGTCAACTCATTGCCCGTCCTCACAGCATGAAATTACCAAGCTTTCATCAAAACCCCAGAAATAAACCCAAAGCTATTAACAAGAGCAGTGTCAATGAACCACCACAGCCAACATCCCCTTTCAGAGGCAGAATAACCCCCAAGGCCCGCACTGTAGCCTCGGCCTTGCCGCGCATGCACAAGGGCAGCGTTCCCCACTGCATCTCAACACTAGACACGTTTTTACTGCCAAGGTTAAACACACTCTGCAAGCAGAAGCTACCAGAGACGCTTTTCACATCTCAGGGCCATCCTTGACAGCACTAAACATGGTTTAAAACCCACACAAAAAGCAAAGCTGATCAGGGCATTGCAGCTGCTTCACCAGCCAACTGGTGCAAAGCAATCAGCATCGGACCAGCATCTCTGCACTGCATCTGCAGGGGATGCTTGTGTGTTCATTGAGAAGACCTTAAATTTATGCCATCCAAAGAAAGAAGCTTCCAGGGCACAGCCACTCCTGTGCCCAAGCAGGGTCCATGGGCTGTGGAGCGGTGCTTCCTGCCCCAGGGCCCCCAGCACCCATCTCCCCCATCTTGCAGGGGTTGGGAGCTGCACAGGCTCTTTTCTAACCAGCTGGTTGCAGACCCATCTCCAGGCTGGACAAGGAAGCTGTTTAGCTCACGATGTAGGTTAAGAACATGTCCCATGAAGCTTTCCCCTTTAAGTGTCCGAAGTACTCTCCAGCAGTTTTCCCCACCAAGACAGCACAAGCCAGCAGAGCATCCCCCCATCAACATCTTCTACAGGGAGCACACAACCACAAGGTGCTTCTGCCCCAGAGCTCTCTGGTCTCCACTCTCCGATTCAAGGCTCAAATATCCCTTTCAAAAATCGGGAGGAAGGCAGCAGCACAGCCACCTCCCTGCACAAAGGACACCAGGTCCCTCAGGGCTCTTGCCTCATTACCACGTTATGTATGGCATTTTCAGAGCTCCCTTGCAGAGGAAGCACAAACGGGAGGCAAGAGGAGATTTTGCTTCTACATGAAGAACAATATTTAGCTCTGCAAAATACAGGCGGTTTTCCTTATGTCCATCAGGCTCCTCTTCTTCCTGACCCTCCGGGTGCTCAATCTGAAGCTCCCTTTCAGCCTCCTCAGAAGCAATCCCAAAAGCACAACAAGCTGAAGGGATGCTCAATAGAAAGAAGAACATTTCTGATTTGCTTCTGCACTGCTGTGAACCAGGGAACCACTCCCAAGCTCCGCCACAAGCCATTAGAATGCCTCCCTTCCCTCCTCGGCCATTATGGATGCCGTTTCTTAACCAGAACTTCCTGGGACACACTGAGTGTCCTCAGCATCCTCCAAGGGAGCCCAAATCTCCGCCTCCAGGCTCAGACAACAGCCTGGAAGGAGCAGGCAGTCACTACTGCACACTTCTGGAATGACAGCTTTCACCACCTTTCAAACACGGCTTTTTTGCCTGGGAGTTTCCAAGCCATCTCCCTTCCTCCCCCTCCTCTCCCCAGCAAAGTTGAAAACTGCTTTGACTTAATAGGAAACATGAACTGTTCCCTGGGAGGCTGCGCTGAGTTCATCACACATCAGGAGAAAGGGAAAAAATGGGGAAAATAAAGCAAGAGACTGTGCTGCGACAGAGCCCGGGATGCAAGCGCTCTGGGACACGCTGCTGTCTTTTGATAGGAATATGCATTGAATATTTCATTTACAGGGCAATCCTAGCACTTTATTTAGAAGCATATTGGCCAGACAGCTGTAATTTAGAACATACTGTATTCCTAACAGTTCCCAATTAGAAACTCCTTCAGCTGTAACGTACAGTAACCACAGCTCCTTCTATTTTGGATATCTGAAAACACCATTGCTCCCCTTCAGTCAGTTATCACATAACAAGAGCTTCTACTGTACTAACAGAGCATTCCATCTTGGAAAGAGGAGCAGGCTCATCACTTTAACCACCCTCACTGTCTGCTCCACAGAGAAATGTCTTCCTGTTTGAGTCTGGGGACAGAGCATGGGGTGGCAATCAGACCCATGCCAGCGCAGAACCATCCTGTCTGTTCCTAATCTTCTGCCAGCAGAGCCGGCTGTGCAAATGGCTGCTCACATCTGATCCCGCTCCTGCTGCAACGGGAATGCCGGAGATCCTGCTGAGGAGCCTCACATGTCCAACGTGTCCCTGTTCCTCGACCTCACACCTTCTCGCTTTTAAGGATTAGGGCGTTCACGTGAAGACAAGCAAGTTCTTCACTGGAGGATAATCAATGCTGCATGGTGCTTTTGTATCTCTCCCCAAACATGGATTCACCTATGAAGCACCACAGTTGATGGCTCTACAAGAAATTCTGCTGACATTATGCAATTTCTTCAAGGAACAGAAGAAGCAAAGGAACTCTTTAAAAACAAAGCTCCTGCCTTCATGCAGATAGCACCAGTTAAGAAGAGAAATAAAGTGAGCATGATGTGTGTACAGAATGGGCTCTAAAGAGGCTGCTTTTCAGCAACTGCCATAAGGTGGCAGTGGGTCTTTAAGGCTACCTTACGCCTTTCACACAGCACAATAGGAAATAATCACACCAGTGGTTTTCCAGCATCTGAAACCGTTTAAGTCAAATCTCTTCATCAAGAGAACCAGATCATAGATGAAAACGTGGGGCTGAGATCACTTCAATGCCAAAGGCATGCAAGGAGAAAAAGCCACCAGGATCCACTCTGCAAAGCCATAAATGCATCTCCCATCTGAGCCAGAGAAAATCCAACCCTGTTCCTTTCCATTTACAATTACAATGCCATTTATTTTACATAAATACTCTCCTTTGTGCATTCATCCAACCCTAAACAAGCCAGCATCCATTAACGGGTAAGAGAAGTTTGGCACGACCAGAGTGAGCTGGGGCTCCAGCAGCCTTCTGTGCAGGGACCGTAAAAGCCACTCCAGTAAGCAAACTGGTCACCAGTGAGTGCAGGGCTGACATAGGAAACAGGCTCAGGAAACGCTGAGTACACAACACACACAGAACCAGGCAATAAATAGGCGAGTTACTAGAGGTAGTGAAGTGACTCCTCATGCAGATTGACCCAACTGTGGGAGACCAGCACCTGGGGCACATCAATAAGATATCAAGCCATGTTTTCTCTTTACCAGTCACCCCTGAACTGCACTGAGAAGCAGGCAGAGGTGCCCCGAAGGAAGAGCTGATACACAGGCTACAGACAGACGATGAGCAGAGCTTCCTGTTAATAAAGTTAAACACAGTAACTTCATAACACCAGAGCACTCACAGCGCCCTAAGCACAGCAAACCTCTTACCTTTACTTACAGGCCAGGGCGGACACCCAGGGACACACCTCCCATAGGAGACAGGGTCTGCGAGGGCCGAGCCCCCTGCCCCACATGAAGCCAGATCTTCCCTGCACCTCTCACCCACACCTCGCGAGCCAACCTAACTGTTTTATTGGCACTTCCCCATGCCTCTCGCTTGTACAACAACTGGAGTCAATCGGCCCACGCAGCACATACCTGCTGGTGCGTACGCAGCCCTTGTGAAAAGCTGGCAACTACAGGCGCAACCCAACAGCCCACCCCAGCACAACCCACAGGATCCCCTTTTCCTTCCCCCCAACCCAACACGTGAACCCCCAGCCAAAGGAATAAACCCATCGCTGTTCCCTGCTCTCCTCGCCAGTTTGGAGGACCTGGTGTGGCAAGGTTTGTTTGCAATCCTTGGAATGCAAAATAAGCCCGAAAAAGGGAGTTTGAGTGTGACATTCTTTCAGCCTCCCACAGTCACAGCTCTGGGTTGGAACTGCAGCGCAGGGCTGTGCCCTGCAAGGCTCCCCATTAATAACAATTAGCGCCCGAGCCCACGACGGAGAGGCGATCACATGCCTTCCAACGTGAAGGCAGCTCCAGCAGTCCCTCGCTGCCAGCCCTGCCTGCTGTCACTGTATGTCACCTCCCCAACAGTAGACAGGGCCGTCCTTTCCATAGGTTCCCCAGCCAGTAAAGGTCAGTGGTTTACAAGCCCTCCCCGCTGATCCGCAGGAAGCGGTTTGAAGCCATCTCGTGTCAGTGGTTAACTATGCTGCTTTTGAATCAATTCCAAGTGGTTTTACTTCCTCCGGTCTCCATGCTCCCCCGAGTCGGCTTGGATTTGCCCTACCTCGGTCCTGGCTGCGGGGAGCTGCTGGGTCCTTCCAGATCCTGATCCAGGCCTATCACTCCTCCAGCCACAAATCCATCTCACTCCATGGGTGCAGCCTCCACCCCGGAGCATGCTCAGTACGGGCTGATCTCCAGCCATTTCAGAGCTTTAATGAAATGTAAGCATAAGGAAGTGTCATTAACAAGAAGCAAAAAAATAGAAAGGTGCAGGATTCCTCCCGATCCAGCCAACCTTCCTGTTTCCATCCTCTGTCAAGGAGGTGAAGCTCTTGCTGCAGGGATCACAGGCATTTTTAGGCAGCAAGCACCTCGGGTTAGAACAAAAGCCAGGAAAAGCTTGTCTCAGGCAAGCCTTGTGCAAAGAAAAGGGAGCATTCCCAGTGCCACTCAAACCAGCACATTTGTCACCCTGGGCCTTCCACACATTACAGTATTTTCATGAGATGCCATTAATATTATTTTCTTCCCCCCAATGGGCTTCAACTGAGCCTTTTAGCTGGCGATGCAAATAGTGCTCCCATCCATCTTAAAGCTAAACGTACCCTACTCTACCCTCCATCACCTTGAAGGTTATTTTAACTCCAATGGCAAGTTAAAAAGCAGAATGAAAGGGGGGAAAAGGGACTAAAGTACAAAGCACTTGGTGCCTTGTTTTCCTAAGGAGCTGAACCGTAAGAGCGTTTTTTCACTCCTCTGTCGCTACTCACCTCCCCAATGCAGTAAGTTTCAAAGAGGAATTACTGGAGGATTTTTATCCTTTCCAGTGTCCCAAACAACAACAATGCTGATGTCCACGAGGCTTTCTCACTGTGAGTGATCTGCACACAGAACGTGACTGCTCCTTAAAACGCTGTATTTCCCTATATATCCTCTGTATGTCCCAGCACATCCCTACCAGCTCACAGAACTACTGCAGAAAGCAAAGATAGTTGATGCAGAAGTAAAGCTTTGCAGGCCAGGGCAAAACCTGGTTGTTTAATCCCAAGGAAGATTTAATGCATACCCTATTCCTCATGTCAGACCCAGGCCAGAAAAACCTCTGCGTGTTCAAATCCATTACATGTGGATGCTCATTTCCCATGCACACGTGGATAGTACATGGGTGGACAGTGTCTGCGTCAATGCTCACGTTCGAATTCTTCAAAGAAAGATTAAAAACTGAACTGAATGAGGTTACTTTCTCAACACAGCAGTTATGAACACATCAGGGTGACGGATGAATGCTGAATCCCAGCTCTTTCCCTGCACCAAACTTGCCAGGAGACTTTCTATACAGTGCAATGAGCCAAGCGAAAGTCCAGATTGCCATCAGCCCACAGCACATTCATGTCAGATGCACCATGCACACAGCTCAGTCTGTTGTTCTTCCATCTCCCACCTGATGAATTCAGCCCAGGCCTCAATATCAACGCACAGCTCTTCAGCAGATTCTTTGGGATACTGATCACAGTTGGCTTCCCTCCCCCAGCAGCCCTTCCCCATCAGGCACTGGCGAGCTGCATTTCACCAAAGCATTTTTGGAGCACAAAGTGACCCAGGATAAATGAGAGTCATTTGGCTCAGGGAACCCGTGCTCAGCTCCCCTCAGAGCTCTCGTGTGCTTGAGTTACCTCCCCAAACCCCAGGCCCTGCAGCAAGGATGTTGTTTAGGGACCCCATTATCAGCACAGGATGCTCTTCTCCCCACACCACATCAGGCAACTCTGAGATACCACATGGTGCTTTCATCAAGCACAGAGTGGTAAACCCTGCTGATAAGTTCTGTTCTCATCCTCTCCCTTGCCTTTAAATTGGAGGCGGTTTAAGATACTACTCAGACCATACAATCCTGAGGCATGTCTGCTGAATCTGGAGTGTTTGCATCTAGCACAGCTCAAGCATGTCAGATTTGTTTCCTTGGAAACAAAGACCCATTTGCAAGCGTTGCCTTCTTCCTCTTTTTTAAAGCAAGGAAGCCATCCATACCTGCAGCTCTTGCAGATACGAAGCAATTAAAGCAGATTCGCTTCCCAAGAAGGTGGATAAGAGAATTATTAATGTATCTCACTAAGGAACAATCTGGTTTGCTGCAGTAGGGGAGAACAGCACTGTTCATCACCACTTAAAAATCCCTTTGTCCCTCAGTAGATACACACGTGAGGCATTTATAGTGTTTCCTTGGGGACAGGTAGGGAAAATGCAGCAAAGCAGAGTCATTCGCTTACCCAAGGCTAGGCACACTGGTTCCAGTGGAGGAACAATCTAAAGGGGAAATCCTGTATTGCTCCTACCACATCACTCCGAAAGGTGCACTAGCGCAGATCAGAGCACATCTGCTTTCAACACAGACTGAAGAGGCAACATCAGCTTAATACAAAAGAAGCAATAACAACTTCTAGATAGGCTCTGCCAGTTGGAATCCCAACTTTTTCCATGCTATAGGGCTTAGTGGGAAGCAGCCTCTCTATGTAGCTGTAACTCTTCTCCCAGGGGCTGCTCACATCAAAGGTCCTCACGCTGGAAGCAGTAAATCCTATGGTGATGACACACAACCTCTCTGAGGGAGCAGGGAAGAGGAGCGAGGGCAGCAAGTGTCAGAGCTGAGTTATCCATGGCCTCATTCGCAGGGGCAGGCAGTGCCTCCACACTCCAGAGCCCTCATCAGGGATTACAAGAGCTCAGCACCTTTCAAACTCTGTCAGATATGAATCAGTTTGGGTGGAAAGGACCTTAAAGTTCATCCAGTTCCAATCCCCTGCCACGGGTAGGGGCACCTTCCACTGGGCACCCTGTGCCAGCGCCTCAGCACCCTCACAGGGAAGAGCAGGCCATAAAATGGACACACGTGAGAACAATAAATGAAGTTATGGCTCCTTCAACATGCTCTACTCATGCACAGTTCATTTCCCAACACAACTGGGCTGGGTTATAGTCTCTACTTCAGAAGACCACCTTCAGATCCAAGCGAGCAGACCCAAACCTTCTCTTCTAGCATCACTGCATTAGAAGAAGCCAAGGGAGCTGCATGAACAGAAGCTGTCAGGAGCAAGAAAAGCCTCCTTCCTCCACATAAAGGACAAAGCCTTGTGATTCCCTGCCACTGGAGAATCCCAGAGCCATTGCTAGAGCCAGCACTAAAGCTGACATGAACCCTGAATACTTCAGACTTCTGGAATCAGGTCTTGGACTCCAATGTACCAGATACTCCAATGAGGTTCAGAGCTTGCAGAGGTTCCAGAGAAGCTGTGGCTGCCCCATCCCTGCAGTGCTCAAGGCCAGGTTGGACACAGGGGCTTGGAGTAAGCTGCTCTATGGAAGGTGTCCCTGCCCGTGGCAGAGGTTGGAACTGGATGGTCTTAAGGTCCTCTCCAGCCCAAACCTTCCTTGTCTCACAAGGAAGCCTGGAACTTAATTTTGTTAACATTTCAAACGAAAGAATTCAAAATACAGCAAAACACTAGAAAAAAACCCTAGAAAATGCAAAAATCTGATCAGTTGTAGTTTATGCCATTGCTCCTTGTCCTGTCACTGGGCACCAGTGGAAAGAGTTTGGCACCATCCTGCTGGCACCCACCTTTGAGATACTGATCTGCATTGATGGGATCCCCTCTCAGGCTGCTCCTCTCTGGACTAACCAGGCCCAGCTCCTGCAATCTCGCCTCATCTGAAAGATGCTTCAGACCCCTGAGCATCCCTGCGGCCTCTACTGACCCTCCAGCAGCTCTTTGTCTGTCTTGTATTGAAGAGCCCTGAACTCCATCAGAAACATCATGGACCTTGGAAAGCTTCTCCTCATGCAGTGTTACCCAGAGAAAAGATAAGCAGAAGTGCCTGGTTCTGGTTTGGTAATACAGAGCATAAAATAAAAACTCACAGGTAATAGGAAAAAGAAATAAATCTCAGTATTCTTCGCAACAGGAAGCCGAATGCTGGTCTTGATCACTTTGGGGCTTCAATGAAAAGAGCTGCCCAAGTCAGCTTCCTGCGCTTAAGCAGCTGTGTATGACATTTGCTTGGTAGCTGCAAGCTCTGGAGTTTCACATGAAACTGATTAATGGCTGGATCATCCCCATCACCGACTTCAAGCGATGGTACCAAGACAGCTCCTTCCTGCATGCCTCTGATTAACAGCTCCTGCTGCACTTGGGGAACTGAATTTCAGCACTGTTCCCATGCACAAGCCAAGGAAAAGCAGCCAGACAGGACCTGGCCCTCCGAGAGGGATTTCCAGGATTCCCTGCTACTCGGCAGCTGACAATATACAACTAGACACAACGAGTGTTGCACAGCATCACCGCGGCACGTTGGTTGCAGTCTGTGGGATGACCCTTCCCCAACCGGCGAGTCAAGTGAAGAGCTGCTGCAGCACCTCTCAGACATCACTTGGCTCTGTCACTGCCTCCTCAGTGCTTTCAGCTCTTGTGACAGACCAACGCTGATGTGGGAGCTGCAGCTCTGGCCTGCCAAGGCACCCAGGAGCTGCAAGGACCGGGCCTGCTCCCGACACCCGTCCTCCCAACAGCCTCAGTGGATATGAACAGGACTCCTCGGAATCAGAGAGTCAACCAGGCTGGAAAGGGCCGTTAAGCTCATCAAGTCCAACCGTTCCCCAGCACTGCCAAGACCACCACTAACCACGCTCCAGGCGCTGCACCAGCTCTGCTGCCCCTCCCTGGACCCGCTCCAGCACCTCAATGTCTCTCTTAGCTCCCAGCCACAAACAGCAGCCAGAAGAAGGGTTGAGGCTGGTTCCTCCCTGGCCCTGGACCTCTGCTCCCCTCCCCAGCTCACCCGCTCGCTTTTGCACAGGACATTTACAGCAGTAACCTCCACCCCATTATGCCTTGTATTGTCACCAGCTTTCTTCCATCATGGATCATTAACAATCCCCATTTATCATCATGTAGTTATTCTTTAAATTAAAATAATAAGGCAAATGCATTGAAGATTTAGGGGTTTGTTTCGTTTCAAAAAAACCCAAACTACTCCACAGATAATATGTGCTCTATAGTAAGGAGAAAAAAGCAAAGCATGGCTGAATTTTGAGCCTACCAACATTGTACGCTGCCCTTTTTACGTCTGACAACAGAGAGGCGTGAATGCTATAGAGTCACACACAGGTACTGGCAACACAAGCCTGCTCTGTGCCACTTCCCAGCCAGGTGCTCATTTTAACACAACACAAGCTGCCACGGAATCACAACAGCCCCAAAACAAAGGGCTGCTAAAAGACCCAACCACCCTCATTTTTACCCTTAAACCACAAACAAGGCACAGAAACAGAGCTGCTTTTGCAGTGTGTCGAATTTGAAAGCAAAGAGCCCCCCCACCCCATTATAAACCCACACAGGAGGGATATTTTTGACACACTTTATATTATAAATGTGTCCCAAGGCACTGCAGGCCCCTTTGCCACCCGCTCCAGCATGCATAACATGAAGCCCTTCCTCGGCACAGCTGCATTTAAAGCAGAAGAAAAGGGGGCCCTGCCTTGGCATGAGGAATTTAACAACTGGGCGGGGGAAAATTAAACAGTAATAAATAAATAACCATCAAGACAAAGCACTGCTGCAGACCAAGGCCTTACTTGTGGGGTGGGAGAGGTGCAGAGGGAGCAGTACCCTCCACACACAGACTCCATGCTGCTGGAGCCACCGGTGCAGGATGAAGTAGGCAGGAGCTAACTGGCTGCTCTGCGCTGCTGAACCAGTTCAGAGGCACTCTGTCCATCCCAATGGAGTAGGGAATCAACAGTAAAAGGCCCTGAAGGACAGGCTGGTGTGATGAGTAGAGTCATAGACTCAACCAAGTTGGAGAAGGCCTTTAAGCTCCTCCAGTCCAACCATTCCCAGCACTGCCAAGGCCACCACTGACCCATGGCACTGA